>NSMO01006479.1:0-12364 GCA_002588565.1 Coelastrella sp. UTEX B 3026 | reverse complement strand
ACCGCTGACCTGGCGGCCCTCGACCCAGTTATCTACTAACGCTGCAGCTGAGTACCTGTTGCCTGCTGATGGGTTGACACCATCTGCTGAGTAGCTGCCTGTCACGTGGCCCTTTACAGACCTGCAAAAACGCAGAGTGCAGCAGACCTGGTGTTGTGTGATGCCGAGGCCACAGCTGGCAGGTGCTTGTCAGCATGATGTGCTGTATGGTAGGCCGTTGCTTGCATAACACAGTGTATGAGCAGTCGCAACAAACCTTAGGGCAGGTAGACTGCTATGCCGCACAAACATGACTGCTGCAGCTGCGGTGGCTGCAGTAGCTCATAGGGCCATTGCTAAGGTACAGCTCTGCTCTACCTGAGCGTGTTGTTCTTGAATGAGTTGAGGTCGCCAGAAACGGTCGCAGGTCTGCTTCTACCTGAGCCAGGGGTGGAAACCCAGTCTTGAACTTGTGCACTGCAATAAAGGTCTCCTATCTGCAGAGCTGGTCTGTCACAGATGCGGCGCGACATGCTGCCTTAGCTACCGTATTGCAGCTTGTCGGCAGCTCCACCTCAGCAATATCTTTGTGCCTGAACAGTGAGAGGCGTGAGTACAGACAGTCCTGATCACGTGGGACGGGCTCTCGGTTTGCACGGCATATCTTGCTGTGCAGCTGCCTGCCTGCGGGGTCATGCACTAACATGCGGTGGCGCTGCAGCAAACACATCGTTAAGCTTAGTGTTTATGCTTTGGGTGACTGCTTACTAACAGCAGAGGCCATGACACGCGGGGCGCTGTTCGACCGTTGTGTCTTGTGGGAGCTCAAGTGCGTTCGGTCTCTCACCGGCGCTCAGGAGAAAGTTGCTCCGTAGGCCAATAGTAGAGAATCGCAGCTGCATACACTCACACAGCATGACATGGGGTGCCTCTTTGAAAAGTGCGGGATGTCTGTAGCACGCAAATCATAGCCGTGTCCGGCACACTGTGCGACTGCAAGACAGCAGGATGTTGGGGCGCAGCATCAACGTGGTCGTTGTAAGGCTCTACATGTTGAGTTCATTATCACAGCAGCGTGTTACATTCCGGGCCGGACTCGTTACAAACACTGGCTATAATCCCTCTGACACTTGATTTCAATGCTGTCTTGCAATTGTCTGTCATGCAGGTATCGGGCTTCACCTCCAGACTCGTACATGGCAGCACAGATGGTCTGGAGTGTCAGCGCGTGCGTCATGCAGGAGATTGGGCATTTGGCGCTGCGATGTGCAGACTGCCTACACGCTTATACATCCAGCAGCAACGCAATTGAAACTTTGTCGGACCTGCTGTGGTACCAAAAGACCTGGCTCAGCCCTTAAGCTGGCTTTGGCGTGCTAGCACGCTGCAGCGCTGCAGTACTGCCTGTCAGCTGCTGGTTGGATTGATATTCCCCTCAGCAGTCCATGACAAGGCACGTGAAAGCCGATCGTAGAGCATGACCGCAAGAGCAGCCACCGTAGCCAGGGCTGTTGGCCATCGACAATGGGCTGCATCAGCTGAAACTCCACTGAAGTGATGCCAGCCCTCAACTGCTGAGACCGCTAGCCAGTAGCAGTGTCCTGTCCTAGAGATCTGGTGGAACTCAATGCAGGCAAATGGGTGAGACGCCCTCGTGCTGTGCAGAGTTGCTGGACCTCGCATATTGCAGCTGCGATCATCGCACACAGCCTACAACCCTACCTACGATCGTTGAAGGTTGGAGCTATATATGGCGACAAGGCCGGTCAGTGGGCGGGGCCGCCACCCCTGCGGCCCCCGGGATACTGACCACAGTGTCCTGCTTCAATTCAGGTATGTCCGGTGCAAGATCCAGCGTTCGGAGGGTTCACAGCACTCTAGAAGCAGGAGCAGAAGCATACATCGGGTGGCGGCCCCTAGCATGTAAATCACAGCAGTTTGCTTGGCATACCATGTTGCGTGAGCTAAACTTCACAGCGTGCCAGCTAGAGTTCGGCGAAAACAGCTGATCAGCTGCTGACCACAGTGCACACTGCCTAGTAGGCTTGAAGCGCTGTCACAACATCGGGCGCTGTATCAAAGCAGGTAATGAACTACTGCATAACGAGGTGTTGTATGGGCGTTCAGCAAGGTGCGATATTCAGCTGGGATTGCGGACATCACAGCAGAACACGTGAAGGGCCCTTGCATCTGCAGATGCAGCAGATGTAATTGGGGGGATCGGGGCATGACATGTGCAGATGTACAACAAAGCCGGCAGCAACCATAAACTTGAACCACTGCATGCAACATGGGCTGTGGTACAGCAGAATCAAGGATTCCCTTGAACACTGTGAGTGTAGATAATGCTAATTGATGGTGGACACAGACCGCGACATCTGAGATGTCTTGCTGCCATCATCTGTGATGATTGCTATTGCTAGCGACTGGAGCATCGTATCAACCAGGTCTGGCAGTCGCACGCAAACTACGCTGTGGCATCCAACGTTTGCTTGATTTTGGTTCTTGCCAAGAACACTCAGCCATCTGCCATGAACACTCAGACATTCCAGCATTGGAGACTGCTCAATTTGTATAAAACTGAAAGACTCCAAGCTAATAGACACCCTATCATACTGCATATTGCTTGGTGCTTCTTCGAGGAGCGCCAATAGCCAGGATCAACAGTAACAGCTGGCAGAAGCGCCTTAGGCCGCCCGGCCGTCTCCACAGCTTATGTCGCCACCTTGTACATCAAGATCGTTCATGTCTGTTGTCGCTGCAGTACGCAGAAGCGCAACGGAATATGCAGTTGGTCAGCCGGAACGTCGGTAGCAGGGCGGACGCACGTCAGGGTAGTGTTTTGGGACCGCTCTTGCGCTTACAAGAAGGTCTCCTGACGCGTCCTGTCAACTATGTGTTTCGTGAAGCGCCTGCAGTCTCCAGCAAAAAGTTCACTGTACCGGACTAGGCCTGATCCTCGCATTAGACAGCGCTTCCGCAGGAGACCATCTACAGGCCGTTTCAAAGCTTTAAGTTTGCTTCGAGCGTACGCATCAGTCTAGTGCCGCACAAGCGTAGCCTTGCGGGCGCCTTCTGCAGGTGATCACTCTCTGCATGACGCGCAACTTTGCGCTGGCACTTGCATCATAGCGTGCAAAATACATGCAATGTTTTGGAGGGGCGAATGGGCAGCATCAAGCTAGTTGCGACAGGTCACCTTCCGTTCCATTGTTCAGGGATTTTCTGCTCTGCAGGCTTTCAAACGCAGACTCTCCATGCTTCGTGGTAGCACCATGCATATCCGCTCCACTGCACCGGTGCGCGGCACCCAATGTGGGCCCCTTCTAATCTGTCACCCGGCATCTGCTATGGTTGCTGCATCCAGCGGGTGAGTCAGCCCTGGGGGGCCTACCAGACATCCCTGAGCCCTTGTAGCCGCGCATACACAGCAACAACAACGTGTGACGGCGCACAACGGCTGCCTACAGCTTGCTACTGTCTTTCTGTTCATGCAAAGCATCAGGTGGTTGGTCGACCTGGTGCAAGGATACTGGCTGGTAGCTTTGTGCAACCTTCTTCCATGCTTCAGCTGTCTGCTGACGCACTGTGCATGAGCTGCGTAATTCTGAGAGCTACAGCAACCAGTGCTGAAAGCGTGACTCATTTCTACTTCCATTGCTGCAATGCCTTGCAGGTCACACAGAACTGCAGCATCCGCCCCTCGCACTCTACTCCCTGGCCCAAAGCACTTTGCACACAGAGGTGCTGCCGGCCACCAACGCATCGTGAAGACACGAGTAGCGACAGTCACAGTCCCACCGGGAACTATGGCGGAACTCCCAGACACAACCCTATGGAGTGTGGTGATCACCTCCAGCACACCTCTGCTTGGCGACTCAGGCACAAAGATCAAGCTGCGGCTGGTGGACTCTGAGACAGACCGCCGCACAGGAGAGTTCTCCGTGGATGATTCCGAGTATTGGGACCAACCTGGGGAAGCCACGGGGACAGACGGCGTTGCAGGCTGGTACAGGAGGGGAGTTGTGCGTGTCCCTGCGGACTTCAAGCAACCCTGGTGAGCTTGAGGCCCACACCTCACGGCTTTGCAGTTCCAACTTGATTGGCTGACTGTATGAGACCACATCCCATGAGTGAGCAAGCAATCATTGCTTGCAGCATGTTGTGGCAGAATGCAACTTTGACTTGCCAGCTCTGCTCTGGTTTGTCATATTGATGTGACCACTGCACTGTTGAGCAGCTGTTGCTGAAAGCAATACTTGATAGGTCACTGAGCTCAGTCCCCTTGTGCTCACGGCTTGTCAAAGTGCTTTGCAGCATGGCCAATCCTGGTGTTGTACCTTGCCAGTGCCAATTTGCAGACCAAGCTGTTGCCCCTGCTGTATTGCTGCAGTGCTATACTTGTCACCAAGGGACGCACAATCAACAACAAAGATTCAGTGGACTACATCACAAAGATAGACATATCCACGTAAGCACTGACACACTCTGCACCCCGGATAGTAGCCATTTGATTCTTGCTTCCATAACAGTGAAGGCCAGGTTCAAACAGGACAGCAGTGTTGTGAAACCTTTCAATTATGCATGCCGGTCCTGGTGAACTGCTTGCTGCTTTTGTAGTTCCCATGGTCTACACTTCATGAATCACTGCTCTTACTCTTCACCTTCACCTTAGAACCCCTTGAAGATGTAGCCCATGGACACTATGCTACTATACTTGCTTGGATAGCTGCCGAGCATTAGCTCATGTGTCGCTGTCACTGTTGATTGCTGCCCTGCAGTCCTGATGGCCTTATCAGCTTCCCCGTGCATAGCTGGGTGTCATCTGTACACGGTGAACGTGTGTTCTTTGATGGGCTGGCCTACCTGCCCAAGAACACACCCAAACAGCTGCTGGATGACAGACAGAGAGAGCTGACACTACTGAGGGTAGGGGTGAAGGATCGCCAGAACATCGATATTCTGCCAGGGATCTGGCTGACCATGGGCCTCAGCATGCTTTACGCATAATGGAACAATGATACCATGCAGCAGTACATTTGCCTCCTGCACATGATGGTCGTCAGAAGCCACAGCATGGATGCCGGCAGGACAAACTTTGAAACTGTCACGCTGCAGATCTGCCAGATCTATAATAGCTGGCAGTTTATCTCATGCATAGGATAACCCATGGCCTTGCAGCTGCTGGTGCTCGACACATAATCCACCTGCCGCCTCTATCCGTAGGTGTCATGCACGTACCATTGCAAGGTGTTGCACATGCGTATGTTTGCCGCTCTTATTAGCAAGGTGATTACTCACGTTCGTGGCCTGCCTATCTGTGCTTGTCCCTGTCTGCAGGGTGAAGGATCGGAGACAGAAGGCACACTGAGAGTGTATGACTACGAGGTGATCAACTGCAGCTACTTTGCATGGCATGAGACGACCTGGCAGCAGCCTGGCCATCTGACCACTACTGGGTGACTCGCAGTCCTTATCATGCTGCATCTGACTTGTCCAGACTTCCGTAACTTGAATGGCTTGCCATCACAGCAGAGTATATGCGATGCCAGCCTCTAGGATGGTCAACCTGTATAACCCGGGATTTGGTTCCCTGACCTCGCAATCCACATGCGTGTCCAGCTCCTTGTCGCCTTCAATGCGAGTGATGTTAGTGCACCAGTCATCAGCAACCTTGCTGACCGCTGTGAATGCTTGCTTGCCGCTTCCGCTGCTGGTGCCATTACACATACGACAGGTCTATAACGACCTCGGCAATGATAACACACCAAACAGCAGGCCACCTCTAGGCTACTTTGGCACCAATACTGACTACCCCTATCCCAGAAGGATCAAGACCGAGGGCCGTGGAAAGGAGTATATCCCCTATGGTAAGTAAGCCATTCAAACACATTGGGATAGCACATCGGATTCATGCCTGTGATTGATTTGACCGGACCCGGGGTCTAGATAAGCTGCCATGTGGTGTGCTGCGCAGTCTCGCATACGTGTCTAAGGCCCCCCTGCACCTGTTGGTTGGATGTTTGTTTCAACCACATCATCAAGCGGCTGTAACCCCAACATGTCATAAGCGCTGTTAAAATCACGGTGAGATGCAATCAGCAATACCTAAACACCCACGGCCTAGTCTCCTGCACCCATCAAGCAGCAGGCACACTCCCATATGCACATGGATCACAACGCTCAGCCTAATGTGTTTTGCACCGCAGATGAACAGTTCAACTACAGCAAGCAACGGGGCTTCAAGGGGGACACACTGGCTGGCTTGGCTGTAGCTGCCGGGAGAGGCCTTGAGGTAGGCAGGTCATGTGCCCTGTACCTGGGATCAGCTATGATCAGACAACAGGCTATTGTATTATAAGCCAATCCTCCCTCTCAAGAGACATGCCTTTTTCCACAAGCACCGTGCTGTCAGGCTGGGGTCATCTGGGTGGGATATGGAAGTTATGCATTGGGCAAGCTGTGTGAATGTAAACGATGCAGAAGGACGCTCAATAGCCTGATACAACTAGCATCGCAGCTCAGGCTCACTGCAAATACATAGCAGGAAAACTGCAGACAACACACACGGTCGCCTTGTCCGGAGGTGAGTAGAACTCACCAGATAGATCTGAGGCTTGAGGCCCATGGGCGTAAGCCTATGGTGTAACCAGATAACTGTTATAATCTTACAGCGTGTTTCACCTGCGTTTCACCCTGCTCAATGGTATGTTGTGCTGATTGTTTGCTGCAGTCCCTTGCTCCCCCTCTCCCCAACTGGATGCCGGAGATCGTGAAGATGGCTCTGGGCTTCCTGCCCGCTGGCTTGCTGCTCGGCGTCTTCAAGCGCAAGATAGACTTCAGGTCATTTGCTGAAGTGATGGATCTGTACAAAGATGTAAGTATGCAGCCGATGGAACCACGGTCATGCAGCACATGTAGGCTTTCCTGCTAAGAAGGTGCTGGTCGCAGTATGCACCATTGATGCCAGAGCTGGTGCCTTATCGCTCATATATGATTGGTTGCGTAGGGGTTTAGTTTTGATGCAGAACAATAGATGTATAATACATAGGCCACACCCGGTTGTATCGCTTGTAAGCTAATTTCAGCAGTCACCAAATGCAATTCTCGTTGTAACATAGGGCCCAGCATATAGCTGCAGATGCCACAAAGAGGCAGGCACGCATGTAGACACTTGTTTACTGCATGCAGCCGACAAACTTATGACACCAGGGCTTGGTGGTTGTGTTGGAGTTGCTGTATGGGCAGTTGGTGAAGTTGTAGTGCTGTGGTTGTATCATTCAGTCATGAACGCTGCCCCTGTCATTCAACAAGACTGCTCAACCACAAGCAGTGTCCTTTTCCACCGACAGGGGTACTGTTCACAACTGACTGATACATGCACAGCAAGTGCTTACCACTTAAGCTTATCAACTCGCCAATGATGCACTGCTGCAAACACCTGTAGGACAACGGTCTCAACTGGAGAGGATCTGTACGTGCTGAGGCAGCTGCTGAGGACGCTCGGCTCAAAGAGGGACCGCTGCGAGCTTCAGCAATCGGCAAGTCATATGAGCAACAACAAGCAGAAAAGCGAGGCGTCCCTGCTCCATTGGAACCTGCGAGCATACAGGCAGCGGAAGGTGGGCGGTTTCTGGGGTCCACATGGCATTCGCATGCCTGCTGTTGCTGTGTTTAGCTGAATGTGACTGCTGTGAGTGCAGGCATTCAATGTCGGACATAGTTGCAGCTGCAAATGTGTCCATGCTGTTGTGCATCAACAAGCTGCATGCGATACGGTTGCAGCCTGGACTACTTGTACCATAAATACCTTGTCTGGTTGTGACTTCCTCCTGCTGTGCTTCATGCCAACCACACGATCTAATTATGCAGCAGCTGCTGCTGCAGCTGGCCGGTGTTGACTGCTGGCTCTTTTCACTGCCATAGGTCCTGGCCTTTGCCTGCCAGACCACCCAGGTGCTGCTTGTTTTGCCAAAATCTGACAGTTACCTGACACAGCAAAACAGTGCACACATACGATGTGTTGCTGCCCTGTCGATCAAGAAAACCTCAACTAACAACCGCTTATCAAGCTAGGCTAGCTCACTGAGAATGAAAGTTTGTTATCAGCCTAGGCCTCGGCTCACGATGGTATGCTGATCCTGCTGCAGATCTTCCTTCTAAAATCGGCAGGGGTATCCAAACACTCTTCAAAGACAATGAGGGGGAACAGCTGGATGATCTGCTGAAGTACCCGGTGAGCATTTTGCAGCTGCCGCACTGCCACTTCCAGCACACACATGGCTGTGTGATGACGGCCGCTGTGCTAGTATGGCCCAGTCTGTCCACCTCAGTCCATGGCAGCTGCCTGTCAAGCAGCTCCCTCGGTCACCTAACAAGAGCTGGGCTTGCCGAGCTAGTTTCATGTCAATTACAGCCACCCAAATCAGCCATGACCAACACACAGAGATAGCCGGGTGGCGCTACACCGGGTATGGATGATACAGTTGACGTGGGCTGCTTTGGTGCTTGAAGCTTCAGCTGATACATGCAGACCTGCAACGTGTTCTCAGGTGCCTAAGGTTGAAGACCACCGTGAAGGCCAGTGGAAGTCTGACATTGAGTTTGGCCGGCAGATGCTGGCTGGCATGGATCCTGTGGAGCTTGTCGCAATCACACAGCTGCCAGCGGGCTGCAACATCAAGGCAGAGCATGTTGACGGTACGCATTTCATCATTGAGGGCAGCATGTGGTTGGCTGTTGATTGTGAGGTCCTTTCCCCTGGGGACTGGTTTTGTCTGCTGTATGTCAGCACGATCCACTAATTGCAGCTCGTGTGTGACCAGAGCCCACACACTTCACCGTGGTGCATGCACGCAATCTGTTTGTTTCAATTCATCATGTAATATGGATCTGCAAGGAGAACCTCAGCCAAACATTCAAGCGCACCATGAAGCTGCCCAGTGTATTGTTATGTGTCACAGATGATCTGGAACAGCTGGCCAACACGTCACTGGACAAGCTGCTGAAGCAGGCAGCCGATGGCGGCAAGCCTCAACTGTTCCTAATTGACTTTTGGTACCTCAACTCGATGTGGAAAGTCAGCAAGGTTCAGACGGACCGTGAAGAGCATGTGGGGCGCTGCCTGCTGTTCTTAGACCAGTGAGTACAGTGTGACAGTTCATGTATGTGCGGTGTGTCAGTTGCAGCCTTATACCAAAGCTTTCGTAGCAGCAGCAGCATACATAGGCTGGGCCTACAGTCGGGTGCCGCATAATGCAATGCACTGGAGTTGCATTGCACGAAATACCCATTATGTTAGCAGTCGTACCGTGCGGTAGCTCAGGGGTAGTTGAGACACTGGTTTTGCCCTCACTTGGGGTACTGCCACCAGGGGACGTGTTGAATCATTTTTTATCACCCATTGACACAGATTTGGGAATGATCAAGAGTGTTTTTGGCACTTGTCATGACTGACCTGGGACTGATTCACATCGTGGGAACAAAATCATGTGAGCCATAGACTGACGGGTCGATCTGGTTTACCCATGCATCACATGATCTAATCAGGTGTCTGGTAAATACTCCCCACTCTTGCTGCAAGCCTAACTAACCTGATTACCTGATACATCCAATGCTTGTTTTGTTGAGCAGGACTGGCTCTGGTGGAGATCGTGGCCTGATTCCGCTGGCTATAGAGCTGATGCCCCGCAGCCGTGACATCGAAGGCCAAGCAACAGGTGGCACTGTTTACAGCCGCTACCAGCTCACACAGGCCAACAGCAAAGAAGCAAACCTCTGGCAACTTGCAAAGTTTGTGTTCAGGAGCATTGAGTCCGGGCACCACCAGTTGATCAGTCACTGGCTGCGCTGCCACGCGTGCACTGAGCCCTTCTTGATTGCCATGCGGAGGAATATGAGCATCATGCATCCGGTGAGCTTCAGCAGCAGAAATCAATAGCAGACTGGCTACCTTATCCATCATGTCACCAGTCATGTTGTTTATGGTTCATAACTAGTGCTTGTTGCTTGTCGCATAGCTCCTCCTTTGGGCGCTGCCCGGTGCAAAGCCTGCATGTCATGCCAGCTGGTGTCATGCAGAAACACAATCTGTGCACTCTGAACACAGCAGATTGTGTTTAGTGTTTGGGGCGACACATGGTCATAATCAGTTGGTGTCCTGAGAGATCCGGCCTGCAAAATGCCGCATAAGATTTAGTTGAACATGAATCTGCTAAATGCCTTACCTGTAATCGTACTTCCAATCACCAAACTGTAAATATGCTGTGCAGCACTTCAGCTTGTAAGGGTTTTAGAGTGAATCAGCAGTTGATAATTCACATTTCATCTTCCCACAATTGTGCACAGTTGGTACTCAATACCCAAACAGCAGGACTGACACGCAACAAATGGTCAAGATGCAGTCACTTGTAACACTCATTGCCTCTGCTGGTGCAGATCTTTGCAGAGCAGCATCGACTCACTTTCAATGCACAATGAACTTCAACACCAACGCACAGACACACGACCAACACTCAAGACAGCTGTCAATGTGTAAAACCACTTGTAACACCCGTTGCCTGTGCTGTTTCTTGCCGTCCCAGATCAGCAAGCTCATGCTGCCCCACTTCCGGTACACAATCAACATCAACACCAACGCACGTACCTCACTCATCAATGAAGGTGGCACGATTGAGAAGGCATTCAGCCCCGGAGACTTTGCCATGAGGTTGTCTGCTGTGGCGTATGGTGCAAAGTGGAGGTTTAGGCTGCAAAGCCTGCCAGATGACCTGAAGCACAGGTGCCTAGTCATGGCTGTTACACTAGAGCTTGCAGGCCACCATTTTTGCCCTGCCAGTGGTTGAAGTGTGTATGCAGTGGGTTTGACGGCAGAGGCATAGCTGGACAATAGCCAAAGTAGTTCCTTGCTTGTATTTCTTGGCTTGCATGATCATGACTGCTGGAAGAAAGCCAGAAACCATAGCTAGACTGTGCCGCGATGGCCACAATGATGCACAGCACACACAGCACATCATGTATGCAGTACCTTGCAGCAGAAGCATGGCTAACAATGGCCAGAGTAGCTCTACTGTCACTTGAACTGCATCTTCATGCCATTTACAAACGGCCAGAAGCAACAGCCATACTGTGCGACAATGATCACACTAGTGTGCAGCACATACAGCAAACAGTGTACGCGGTGACCTGCAGCAGAAGCATGGCTGATAACGGCCAGAAATGCTCCCAAATGCAAGAGGTCCAATGATTGAACTGTATTGTCTAGCCATACACAAAAGGTCAGAAGCATTACTTAGGCTGTACTATAAAGGTCAGAATAGTGCACAGCCCATGCAGGAAAGGTCAGAAACAACTGCCAGATCGTCCTGCAATGGCTGAAGTGATGCACAGCACACACAGAACTTGCTTGGATTGCTGCATGTGCACTGCTTCCGCAGGGGCTTGCTAGACAAGCAGGGCAAGAGCTGGTTTACTGACTACCCGTATGCTGATGATGGGATGGACATCTGGAACGCCTACACAGAGTATTTCAAGGTATCAGACACTTCTACACTATCTAGTATACACATCTACACATACTAGTGCAGAAAGCAGACAGCAGCACGGCAGAGGTGAAGTACTGTTGAGCAGCTACCTGCACCACTGCACCATGTCCTGAGTGCTGACAGTACCTGCAAGCAAGAAGGCACATGCCTGAGCATCATGCTTGAAGTTCAACCTGACTAACATGTTGAGCTCAGCTGATACACCGCATGCTGCTGGTTTCAATGGCCTTGGGGCACATTGTGATTTAATTATACTTGTAGTATCTGTCATAAGAGCACCAGGATCACTATAACATGGCCTAAGGCCGTTGGCCGAAACCGGTCAACCAGTACATCTAGCCATTCTTATGCAGCTCATTGAGCCCTGTGGTTGTTTGCTCCTGCAGGATTATCTGCAGTTGTACTACAAGGACGGCAAAGACATTGCTGCAGATACTGAGTTACAGGGCTGGTGGAGTGAGGTCAAGGTATGCAGCTCATCTGCAGAGGGGAGGTTCAGGCTGCAAAGGGGCTTGGGGCGAGGCTTGCAGACCTGCTAAACAGCTCAAGTCATGACGCATGAGCCAAGCGTTGACTACAGCTGACATGACAGATGTCACGGACGGACCCAATCTAGAGCCTATTTACACTCATCTTGTGCCTAGAAGCTGCAAACTTTATCGACAGCACCTGTGGCCATGGAGATACGTGTTGTCAATACGTTTCTTGGTATTATCATAAGCACACAAGCCCTGTACCAAGAAGCGTATTAACAACACATACACCCAGGGGCACAGGTGCTGTCAATAAAGGTTGCACCTTCTACGGTTCAGCATGCATTGAGTTTGGTTAAGAGCAGCCAT
>NSMO01006468.1:12019-24545 GCA_002588565.1 Coelastrella sp. UTEX B 3026 | reverse complement strand
CATGCACTTGTGCTGGCACTTCACCTGTTCCTGGTGCAGGCACTGTGGCACTTAACACTCAGCAAGTCACAATGTGGCGTCATGCAGCAGAAGATGCAGAAACAACGCTTGCTTGCAAGTTCTCCCCCAGGCACATTCCACAGCTTCGTTGACAATGAATCATTCTACAGTATCTGGTTGACAACGCTTGAGCACTGCACTGCACCAAAGTAGAAAACTGCAACTGTGCAGCAGCAAAAGCCTATCCACTGGTACTCAAAACTTCCCAAACAGTTCTACTGCAGCAGAAGTTCATGCTGCAAAACGCAGACATGCTGTAAGATAGTAGACATGGAATAGGTCCCTGGTAACAGGCCCAGCTACACTAAAGGCATGGTCAATGCATGTTCATGCAACAGACACTGCATACCAGTAGCATAAGCGCAGCACAAACTCATCGGACAGTGTATGATAAACCAGCCTGCAGATGCTTCCCTGATTCCCATGATCGCAGTTGCTTGCAGCGACTCAATTCAAACACTAAGGCTCAAGGCTACTGACTACAGACAGCAGAGGCATGTACTGACGACCTACGCATTCCACAAATACCCCCATTACTCCAGGTTAGCACGTCAGGTATGCACTGGTAGAATGGCTAATGCAGAAAAGGAGCACGCAGCCTGGGGCGATCAACATGCTCAATCCAAACGCTGCCAATGGATTGCTGATAGTCGGAGTGCAAAAAGCTTGCACACCAAACACCCCGGAAAGCAGAAGCAGGCTGCCTCACGCACAGCCCACACCTGCAATATGCACAGTAGCACTGGAATAAGGCTGGTCAAAAACACAGCAATATGTAGGACAGCTTCAAACAGCTGTTTGACCCGGCTGACGGATCCAAACTGTCAAGGGATTCTCAGTCACTACCACGTGTAATGCCCTGCTGCACAACCCACCGACCAATGTCTGAATCGCTGGTATCTGCATGATGCGCATTTCGCACACTCAAACTGAAATCAGGCTTGATTGCCACAACTCACTGCTGCAATATGCACACGAGACGCCAACAAGACTGGTTTGAACCACAGCAATTATGGAGCACAGCTTACACAGCTGTTCTGGCTTGCTTGACAGTTACACACTGTCATCATACATGTCTGGAACCCTGCCGCACTTGAGGTCGGCCTGGATAACATCGGAGTTGCAATCACCGTCAGATCCGGCACGCTACCCATTGGCATACAAACTCAGACAAGGCTTCATACATCCAATGCATTGGTGCCTACAACTCTGAGCAGGCCTGTGCCTTGCCAGCATCTGACATTGTTTTCAAAACAGCATTCAGTTGTTGTAACTCATTCACTACACCCCAGATACCCATGACCAGCAGCACAACCGCCAACAGCACCAGGATCAGCAGCAACACACCAACCACAAGCACAGCAGTCTTCTTACTGTCCCAGGAAGCAACATCTGTCAACCCCAGACCGCCGCAGCTGGTAGCTGCTGTTGCTGATGGCCTTGCTGCTGCAGCAGCTGCAGGCTCCGCTGGCTTTGCCCCGGCCTCGGTGGATCCTCTGCTGCTGACGTGCTGCTGAAGTGCATTCACGAGGTTGCCCCAGCCACGTTTTGAGTCCGCTTCTGCACCTGTTTGTACCATGCCCTTGCCAAGTGTGTTTCTGTGCCAGTCAAGCTGCAAGCACAACAATACAGGTTGTTCACTGGTTAGACTTTGTAGAGACTGTAGGGCAATCTTAGACTCTTAGACCAAGCACAGCCGCTACGCAACAGCCTGTGCTGAACTCTGCACGCATCAAAGACACAAGTCGAATTCGCAAGAGTCTGCAGGACCCTGAAATTGCTGATATCATGGACGTTAACATTCAGCTGCTGCACCAATGCCAATGGACTATGAACACATGATCTGACACCTCTTCACAAAGCAGTGGCAAGTGTCATCCTCACCTTCAAGCTGATACGCAGTCTGCTGCTGTTGCTGTTGATGTACACACCACACAACTGTATCAATGCTTTGAAGCAGTCGCCCTTCGGGGCATTATTGGTGCAGATCAGCTGAGCAACAAAGCCGCCATCTTGCTTCACAAGTAGCCGGTGCTCCTCCCAGACCTATAGACAATGCAAAGACGCGGGTAATCATCAGCAACCGTCTGAGCAGATTTTGTCATTTCAGGTACCATCATGAACCCAGGCGAGACCATTACAACACTGCAGATTGCAAACATTGGACCACAGTCTAGGTATAGCACTGCCATGCAAAGGCATGCAGCGAAGAGCATGGTTTGTAGTTCAACTGAACTTGTTGAGGAACATCACAAAGGCACAGGTCTAATGCAACACACACAGTGAGAGTCTCAGCGGCACCCAGGTACCCCAATAGTGGACCTTGCAGCAGCACTGTCTGCAGCAAACCCTACCTGGCACTGTTTCGGCGCCAAGGGCACTGGTATGTTGAGCTTCTTGATATATGACACCTGCCGGCTGCGCAGGTACTCGCCACCCGGCGGCCCAAGCTGCCAGGGCCCAACTTGCATATCCAGCAGCCCCTCAGAGGCCCAGTGAGCAGCCATAAGCTCGCTCTTACTGCCTAGTAGTAGGGAATGCAGCTGATTGACGCCTGTCTGGACTGTAAGGTCTTGCAGGACCAGGTCATAGGGTTCTGGGAGTGTGATGGGTGTGGCGTCTGGGGAGTCCTCGTCATCGGAGTAGTCTACTGTCACATCGCCTGCAGCCAGCAGCAGCCAAGTGTCGTGCAAACATTCCTATCGTGTTACAGCAGAGCACAGTAGTGTCCATTGTGCAGGAAGGTGGACCACATGCGCTCTGGATCCAGCAGCCGCATCAGGTGCCATTAAGCCAGTAGTGTCTGGGGTTGCGGGAACACAGATAGTCCAATGATGTGCGAGCGTGTGGCAGTGGGTATGGGGTGTGTGTGTCAACTGCTGTATGAATACGTTTTGGCAGCCACAGCAGCAAGAGCTCCTGGCTTTCACAGTATTGATGTGCAGTACAGTCTTGCAACGCCTTGATACAACACACAACAACCGCTGGTTGCAGGAGTATCCATACTGGGGTCAGTCTGACAACATGCTCATGCTCGCTTCAGTTGCGTGAACATGCATTGTCACAGCACGGCAGAGAAAACCACCTGCTTGCATAGTGCTAGCTGCTCCGTCTGCTGCAGCTGTTGTCATTTGAGACACAAGCTCAAGGCCCAGCCCAATCTCCAGATTTGCATACATGGGAACGTAGCCCTCCATGATTCTGCTGTAGTGCTTGCAACCTCCGTCTGGGACCTGCCAGCACATAAGACACATGTGAACACTAACCAAGGCGCAGCAAGTGGCTGTCCCCCAACCGACAACCCGAATACAGTTTCCAGTTCAAGCTTGTCACTCGTCGGATGGTTAGTTGCTGGCTAACGTCCTGCAGTTCCCGGGTGGTTCATGGACCGCAAGCCGCTGCTGAAGGAGCAGGATTGCATGTAGGTGCGTTCACCAAATGACGCATGACACATAAAGATGCAGCTGCAGCTGCTCAATCAAGCGCCAGTAGCTGAGACTACCTCAATGCTGAGCATCTCAGTGACAGAACACTCGGCGCAGTCCTCACATCACTGTGCTGTATGATAGCGAACGTGACCTGGCAGCTCACCTGAACATCCGGGGCATAGTCATCACATTGTGACTTTGTGGGCACCCAGCCCATCCTGCTGACCTACACCAACACAGTGCACAGTGTCATGTCTGGCCTTTGGTGGTGCAGGAAGACTGTCAATGAGTGTGCAATGACACTTGTGAACATGAACTTCAACTCCTTTACAGTCAGCTTGATTCTGGTGGTTGGCATCAAACATGCTACCAAAGTGCGTGCCCAAGTGTCCGATGGCCAATTGATGACAACACCAACAGCGTCACCAATAGCACTTACGCCCCAATCCCGGCTTACACAACAGCCCATGCTGTTGTGGCTGCAGCCTGCAATGCCTCTGCGGAGACTAGGCCTGTGTAATCCAACACAGTCATTATAAAGTCACAAGACACCTCACCTCTTTGGCAGGCGTCAAGATGTTCTTGAAAGCACGGTTGTTGATCTCTCCGAGGTTATGCACTTTCTTCTTGCCAAAAGCAGCAGGGCCAGCAGGACCCTGCACTTTCCCATAAGTAACACTGCTCAGAGAGCCTTCAATAAATCCACCCTTGGCGCTGTTGATGCTGTTGCTGCCACTGGCAGTGCCAGTGCCAAGTTGTGACAGATTGTGAGGGTAGCTGTTTGAGTTCACCAGATTGGCCATGTCAGATCTGCTGCGCTGCATCAAATCGTCCAAGTTACCAGACTGCTGCAGGGCCGACCTTGGCGAGGCAGATGTGCTGTTGCCATTGCCTCTGTAGGAGGCAAGTGTGAAGTCTGCAACGACATGATTACAACCAGGCATTCACAGCAGCAAGTCAAGGCTCCTACCTACATGACAAAACCAGCTAGGCACAGTGACTTCATGCTGCAAATTAGTCTGCTGCACAGGACACGACATCTGTTCCCATCAACACACAGATGTGTTGCTTGGCTGCAGACAGAATGACTGAAAGCCTGGGCAACTTCGGCTCCAACCTCAATGTGAAGATAGATGCTCACCTCCTGTACAACTAGCCCTGGTGCCTCTGGGCGTGCTTGGTGCTGAGTCACTGTATCCACCGGCTCCCCTCAACTGCAAACCCAGCTGAGCACCAACAGCACCAGCAAACCTGCCAAAACCAGAGGTGTCCAGCATACCGCGCGGTGTCTCCGGCGTACTGCCCCGTGTACTGCAGCCATCTGCTGCTGCAGGAACTGCTGTGCTGGGATTGCCTGGAGCTGTTGCAGCTGCAGGAGAGCTGTTCGCACTGTTCTTCTGCTCTGTAGGGATGTCCCAGATGGGAATCTGCGTCTTGGCTATCGTTGTATTGCTGTCTGAACTCTTAAGGTAAAACTTCACGTCATACAACTGAAGGCAGGACAAGCCAGCAGTAGCTTGGGTCTTTTGACTTGGCCTTTACTACACACACAACAGCGTCAGTTGTGGGCTCAGAGGCAAGCGCACCCACATACACAGCTACATACAACACATAACCGGTCTTTCAGAGTATTTGCAATAGACACGTTAGCTGCTTTGACCAGCTAGCAATTGGTTCTGTCTGCAACAGTTGCAGTAAGAAAATCTATGGCTCACACCAGGTGCCAGGTCAGCTGCTGGAGTCCACCTCTGTGCCATAGGCAGAGGGAGGCCACTGGGATGCTGCTTATCTGCGGGCACATACCTCGTCTTTCCTGCGTGCAGCCAGTGGAGCTGTACGTAGTGCTGCATCCAGAGCGATTGCGACCTCTTCATTCACAGAAAGCTCATAGCCATCTACGCTGCTTACGCTACCACCCCCCTCTTGCCTGCAGGAACATGGAGATATCGTGGTCAGCAGAGGCGCAGCATCTGGAGCGCTTCCACCCCGAGAAAGCAAGGTACCACCCAGTCCGACAGTCCTTCTAGGAATCCATAACAGTTCAGCTGCAAATGCCTCAGGCAGCAGTACACTGCAATGCATGCCTAGCCCTGGCTAGCTGGCAGCTGGTGCACACATCACTTACTCTGGTGGGAGAGGTGGCAGCGGCTTCTCCATGACCAGACGCCCAAACTTGATGAACAAAGATAGCCCGGTTGGGACTGCTCCACTTTTGCTGTTGTTAAGCAACCCGCTAGCTCTGAGTCCATTGAGGCCTTTGAGCTGCACGTGCAGTGCTTTGCCTGACAATGATGCAGCAATCTGTTCACCATCCACCTGGCTCTCCAGCTCCTCTGCAAGCTGCAGACATATGACACAGCATTCCATATGTACGTTGCATATACCTTTGGCCACAGAGAAGTGCTGCTGGCCATAACCAATTTTGATCGTCAGGTTTCCTGATAATACGTGCGGGACGGCCGTTGTGGTCGACACAACTTGGACAATGCAGGTCTCGGTTGCTTCCAACGATTGCAGTCGGCTGCAGGAAACCACTTACATTGGCATATGTGACTGCATCAATCACTTGGAAGCCCAGGCACAGCTCTCCACCAACGATGTCTGTGGATCTCTGCTTAGACACACTGAACCTGTGGTGCAGGAACACATCAGCAACAAGACCATGCATTGCAACAGCAGCAAAGGGGCTGTCGCTGATGCTGACTAGAGTCCCGGCAACATGTCAGTTTTGTTAGAAAGGTTGCTGGTACAAGGTGCAACCAAACGGCCATGCATCAGAGGGCTCAAGTCCAGACAACTGGAGTAATCCTGCTCACCAATACTGCTGCCCCATCACCGGGTCCCCTGCAATCTCAAGCGCCTTGCCCAGAGTCATGACAACCTACATTGACAGCAAACAAAGTGAATCAACGAGCAGGCCAAGTGACGCACTGTCGCAGACCCAACACGGACTCCTGCAGCCAAAGTGGCAGGCATGCAGTATTAAGCTGACAGCTGATGTCCTTGCTTGGCCAGCTGCGCCATGTTCAAGTGCCAGGCACGATGGTACCTTGGCATAAGATGCAGCCAGCACTTTCATCAAGACGATGATATCGTTGCGTAATCAATGCTGCATTAACCCCCGGGTTGACACCTGCGCAGGCCTGCAACATCTGTTGACAGCAAGTGGCGTAACTGACACACCTGCCCCAGGAACTCCTTTGCTCTGAAGTCCTTGTCAAACAGCTCCACCAGCAGTGGCTCTCCTTCTGGCACGCCAGCAATGGGGAACACCAGCCTGCAAGGTGACGCAGGACAGCAGCGTCTGGGTGCAGGGCCACTAGTGTGTGAGGGTTATTCACTGCTGCAAGAACGGCCTTATCTGGGGCTGAAACACACACACACCAGCAAACAAGAGCAGTCATACGAGCGGTATCGCATATCCATTGAGCTTGCTGCAACCGAATATGTGGTAACTGAGATATTGCCGGACCCTACTCACTTCTGCTCCCATAGTGGATGGCAATTGCGGTAGATGACCCTAGTCTTCTTGGAGCACGCGCCAAGAGTGATTTTAACAAACCTGCGCAGTTCACAAGAACGAAACTGAAAGTGTGTGTGGGAACGGCCTTGCATCGACCCACAAAACTGCTTTCTGTGATGTTACTGCTGCTGCGATGCTGCACTGCTGTTGAGAGTCATAGCTGCTTGGCTGGGCCAAGGCAACTGTGCACACTCACGGGTCCGAACTGTGGGTGTCGTAGTCCTTTGCAACCAAGTTGCGCGCCTCATGTACTGAGATTACGAGAAAATCGTCTGCTGCCCGCCCTTGGCTAGTGAATGAAAATCCAGACTCGGCCAGTTCTGAATCCGGGGCCGTGGGAATCAAGTCCTTCTCAACCTTGTTCGTCTCAATATCTATTGCCGACTTGCGGGCTTTGAAGCCACGCAGCTGCTGCAGCATTTTCCGAGTTCCCGCTGTGGTGCCAAAGGGCACCAGCGATTAAAGAATCCCCACGGCACAGCTCACAGAACTGTGAGACTGCAAACTTAAATGTGATGGCTGCGATGAATAGAAGAAAGCACCTCTAACCCGGTCTAAACGATGTACATGCCCGTGCGGCAAAAAGCACTCCACAGACCCATCTACACGTTGCAGAGCTACCAGCTGCGGCTTTGTAAGCAGCAACCTACGGTGTGCCGTGCGCATACCCTGCCCATTGACGATTGCGACTTGTCACTGTCAAGTTTGCCTTGCGCTGGTAAAAGGTTACATCCCTCGCTGTTAACACTAACTCCGGGTCAAATCCAGGCGCATTAAGGGCGCTAAGGACGGCATGCCACCGGCGTGACTTCTTTTCGGCAAAAAGATTGAACACTGGTCTTCTGTTCAAGGGGAGTGAGGCTTCCATTGTTGAGAGTGGTGAAATTTGTGTTAATTGATTATTACAGCTCGCAGACGGTGGGTTCACGGCTATCACTGTGTTGCACAGACGGCATGTCCTGGTCTAATCATCTGACTGTGCAGTAGGCCACGTTTGCAGGTCCACTATGGACGGCGACGAGACCGCCCAGCCAGTAGCGCAGGAACAGACAGATGCTCAGCATCCAGATGATGGCCAAGCCGAGAACCCGCCAACTCAGGAGCCAGTACAGCAGACAGAGGAAACTGGCCAGGCTGCAGAGGAGCCAGCTTCCAGTGAGCAACCGGAAACTACAGGTGCCAGCCAAGAAGCAAGCGAAACCCCACCTGTGGGGCCAGATGCGATGGTGATTGAGCCCGCTGAGCAGCCTGCTCCTGCAGCTACTGAGGAAGCAGCAAGCAGCAAGCTCTCTGCTGCAGAGGCTCCAGAAACATCAGCGGCCCCCAATGGTGACAGCACAGAGGCAGAACCTCCTCAGACAGCAGACGCCTCGCCAGACCTGTCAGCTGCTGCAGAGCCCCGGGAAGAGCAAGCTGTAGACTCTGCTGCTGCTGCGCCACCTGCAGCAGATGAGCAGGCAGCAGAAGCTGCAGAGCCAGCCACTGCAGAAACAGTGGCAGCCACCGCTGACCCTCCTGCAGCTGCAGAAGCACAGCCCGTTGTACAGGTCGAGGCAGATGCTCCAGCAGCGATCGAGCCTCCTGCAAATGCTGAGGCAGCAGCAGCAGCAGTTGAGCCTCCTGCGAATGCTGAGGCAGCAGCAGCACTAGAGCCACCAGCAGAGTTACCTGAGCCTCCCAAGCGTGCCAGTGTGCACTCAGCCAGTGGCCAGTCAGGTGCAGCCAGCAAGCCAACCTCAGCAAAGCCGCCGGCCGCTGCAGAGCAGCACGCTGAGCCAGAAGAAACAAGTTCTGCAGAGATGCAGGATGGCCCTGCGCCAGGGGAGCTTTCTGCTAGCACCAAGGTGGGCCCTGTTTGCAGCTTTTGTGTCGTCCATCTGTGTGGATTGCGCACAAACTTAGCCGTAATTGGCAGCAATATGAAACTGCATCATTGACTTGAAAGAGCTCTCCGGCTCCCCCAGGCCCTGGACGCTTGCTCAGCTGGCAGTTACTCCCCGCCTGGTTGCTTATGCTGCTTGGGAAATTGCTTTCAACTTGCTCAAATTACCAATGCCTACTTAAAAGCCTTTGAGCATCATAACAGTCTGAAGCTGCCGGCAATTCGTCATATTATGGCAGTGTTGTTGCGTTTGTGCACTGCACTGTATCATCCTGCCTGTGTCAGCCCTGTAAGCAGGGCTGAACTGGTCGGATCAGTCTCAGGCTGCCACATGTGCGTGACCACTGTGCTGTTGCCAGGCCACCAAGCACAAGGAGACAGCGGCCGAGCGCCTGACGCAACCGACGGCAATGCGCATGCTGAAGACACTGCAAGAGACACAGGTACTAACCCATGTAGCAAACCCTTCACACCCAGCCAGCTGCCGCACAGCTGTGTAGCTGCCAGTAGATGCTTGCAGATTATGGCCATTTGTAATCAGCGCTATTTCGCAAGGCTGCTGGTGCAGACAGTCTGTGTGAGCATGCCACCGGAGCAGCTGCGGCTTGCTGCTGGTAAAGACAGTCCCAGATGGTGATCTGATGCGGCTTGCTGGTGCTGATGTCGGGACTCTCCTGACGCTGCAGCGCTGATGTTTGCTGCATGTTGCCTTTCTGCTGCAGGGTGACAAGACTGACTGGCACATTGCCACAGGTGTGGTGTACAAGAGCAAGAAGCTGAACCCTGATGAGATGTCAGCAATGGTGGACAGACTGTGTGTAGCAAAGCATGCAGACGACAACATGCCACCAAAGCCACATGTAAGTAGCAAGAAAGTGCCTAATACATGGTACAAGATGCACCTGCCAAGGCTTGGTTTGCATGATCAATATTCTCGAGCGAAATCTCATTGCAAAAGTCATTGGATGGTGTGTAAGATGCCTGCAGAAGGTCTGGCGGTAGGGACATCATCCGTGTTATGATAGCTTCTGGCAGTCACACTGCCACCACCAGGTTGCTGCTGCAGTTTGAGGCAACCACCTGCATCTACAACAGTGAGATACACGCTGTTGACGTATAAGCCAGATGGTGCATGCCTGTCGTGTTTGTAGGCTGTGAAACTGGTTTATGTGGATGGGAAAGAGGCTTACGAGCCCGTGAAAGAAGTCAGTAAGGAAGAGAACATCAACTACATGTCTGAGCTGTACAACAGATGCCAGGAGACACGCAGCAAAACACAACAGCAGCTAGCAGACAAGTACCTTCAGCCACTGTTCAAACCTGTCAGTCCAAAGAAGCCTGGCAGCCCCAAGAAGGCTTGAGAGGTGTCAATGTGTCATGCTAGTGGCGCTGTCAAAGGTCTATCCCTTTTCAACCAATTGTGAAAGCATAAGCAACCTGAGTTGTGTTTGACTGGGGTGCCAGCACGTAGTCCTGGCTTGACAATCTGAAGATGATCTTGTCCACTGGCTGAGAGAGTTTGTGTAAAACAGTCCAGTGGCCCACTGATCCATGATTGTCTGAGACCAGTCTGATAGGGCACCGCGGTGCCGGCCGGCAGTATAGTTGAACAGCAGTGTTGTGTGGGCAAGACCTCTGCAATTCAGAATCACTATGTTACAGTTGCCCTTCAAGCAAGCGGGTTCCCTCAGGACTTGCATACGGAGTGACCTGGCCCAGGGTGCCCAGGCTGCCTTTGGGTAACAGGAGTACTGATCTGCCAACTGGGACCTTCAAGGTCTGTGCATACCGAGTCAGCATGTCATGTGCGGCACTTCAGTCACTGTACAGCCCAGGCGTCATGCCACCCCCTGTGGCATGTTCATCGCTGGAGCCTTTGGCCACAGCCTGTAGAGTGAGACGTATTTTATCACGTTAACACATGTCGCCCATTTTTCCACAGCTACTGCCCCTTGCAATCAATGTCCCTCAGGCTACAACCAATAGCTGAACAGCGACTCAAACCCAGCTGGAAGTTATTAGATCAAGCAGTGTCGACCAGTAACAGTCTGTATTCTGCTTGCAGCTGCTGTACTTGACCAATCAGCAGCTCATGTGGCTGCCTGTGCATGAAGCTGCAACCCCCTGCATATGACGCTCCGGTTGTGAAGCCTTCTGACAACCTGCAGCAGCAGCAACAAAGATTGAGTGGCATATCTTGCAGCAACCATATCGCAATAGCACTGGCAAAAATATTGCATAGTATGCCATCACGTAACTTGCGACCTCTCAAGCATACAAACACTTGACATAGGGCTGGTTGATTAGCAAATTGGAAAACCCAACTTGATATGCAATTGCCAATGACACTCAGCCGCGCCAGGGTTCAAGGCTGAAGAATGGATGTCGCAGAAAGGAAAGTTGCATGATCTTGTACCCAGCCGTATGTGTACAAGCAGTGTCATCGGCATGGGGGCATGAGGCTCACAAGGCAAGGCAGACGCCCCATCCTGTTGAATGCATTGCAGGAAGCAGAATGTCCATCAGATATGCAGGTTTGGTGATCACTGTCTACCTTTGAGCAAATGTCATGTGCTAATTAGCCCCATAAGCCTGGGATATCTTGTTAAAGGCGCAGTTGTAACTGCAATGCAAATGAGTGGAATGCAAAGGGCTACAGCCGATACCTGCCAATCATCGTACGTTCCAGTTGGTCCGCAGCCAAGTGTTGATAGTCGGCCAGCAGCAGCGCTACCTGCGGCACATGCAGCTGCATGACACCAGTAGACATCAAATGCTGCCGCGCCGCGGACACCAACACATCTGGCGGCAAACTGCTGCTGCTGCTGCTGCCATCATCGCCCAGCAGCTGCTGCCCCAAGCTGGCTAACTGCTGCAGTACTATCCCTGGTGCCATCACAGGGCCACTGCTACCAGCAGCAGCAGCAGCAGGGGCCAGCCCTAGCTGAGATCTGAGAGCCGCTAGGTTGGCAGTTTGCTGAGGGTTGCTGCTGCTGCTGCCGGGCCGGAGGTTGCTGCTGCCGCTGCTGCTATTAGGGTTTGAGCCTAGGATCCCAGGGGTTACCCGGGATAGCGCAGCTGGGAGTGCATTCGCTAGTGGCCTGCAGGGCAGTAAAATATCTAATAGATAAGTTAACGACAACACCATCAGCAGCAGCAACCCTGGCAGCACTAGGAGTGACAAGCAACTCACTTGTAAAACAGAAGAGGAGGAGACTTGTAACACCCCCCCCCCCCTTCCCCAGGGGAGGGGTCACCCACCGTCACGCCCTGCACCCACACGAGCACACATCAGCATGTCACATGACCGCAACCAGCCATACGAACACTACCGACAGCCATTCCAGCAGGCAGTGTCCACGTCAGACATGCAAATGGTAGGTTCCAGATGGAGATGACATATGACCTCACATCCCATTGAGTAGATTACTTCTTGAAGCATATAATGAAGGACCTTGATCAGCACCAAACCAAAATCACATACACGCCAAAAAGGACAAAGCATACTTCTAGGGTACTTTCAAACAACGAAAGAATGTGAATCAGACATCAGTTGAGGCGTCCAAACTTGACACATGATTTCTCACCCTTGTTGGCCCTGAGCCAGTAGATTTGACATTTTGTTAGTAACAG
>NSMO01006468.1:0-11976 GCA_002588565.1 Coelastrella sp. UTEX B 3026 | reverse complement strand
GGGTGGCATTGGCGACAGCTGAGCAAGTGTGCTGCTGCTGCTGGACCTTGGTGCGGCAGCAGCCACCGGAGCAACCGGAGCAGCAGCAACAGCAGTATGATCATGCAACTGCTGTGGTTGGCCAGACACAAATTGCTGCTGATGCTGCTGGGAAGACCTGCTGACTTGAAAACCTGTCGGCACTCCACCAGCAGCGCCACCAGCATGAGTTTGTTGTGTTGCAGCCGGCACCATTTGCTGCTGCTGCTGCTGCTGAGGCACCTGTGTACTAGGTAGCTGCCCTGTTGCTGCCCCTGCTGCTGCTGCTTGCGTGCCTGCTGCTGCCTTGTCTGCTGCTGCTGTTGGTGTTGTCGGTGTCGTTGGTTGTCCCTGTGCTGAGTCCCTCTGGGTTCTCATCGGTCCCAGCAGCGACTGCAGCAACGACTGCTGTGAACCAAGACGACTGCAGGATACAGCAGACAGACAACCAGCAGCAGCTGTTGTGGGACAGTACCTGACTGCCACGCAGCAGACTGCACAACACAAGATACACGTGCGAGGTGTCCAGCCAAGCAACTGGACAGAGAGTGGATACCTGGTGATGGCGGGAAAAGCCAAAATGCATCGCACATTGTATCGTTTTGATTATAACCAACCAGCACAGAAGCTCTTTCGCTCTGCAATAGCACACTGGTGTAGCTAAACTAGTTTGCTGACCCAGACAAGGTGGGTGCTGATGATGGCCGGAAAAGCCAATATGCATCGTACATTGTATCGTTTTGATTATAACCAACCAGCACAGAAGCTTTGCTCTCTGCAGTAGCATACTGTTGCAGCTAAGCTAGGTGGGCCCTGACACTGGTATTGCATAAGGGAAGGGATGAACAAGTGAGAAGGGAAGTTGATGCAGCCAACATACTGTCACGAGCAAGCATATGCTATCGCCATCAATGTTTGCATTGATGAAAGGAAGAATGGATACAGTGGATTGAACTAGTGCGGTAGTATTTGGTAACCAGATTTGATTACCTGACAGGAGATGGTGGAGGCATGTTGGCAGCAGCAGCAGCAGCAGCAGACCCTGAAGCGCTTGTCCTGCTGCTCAAATCGACTTCAGCACTCTGCAGCAGCAGCAGGAACGGCAGCAGCAGCGAGGTGTCAGAGGCTACTGAAACATGGTGCCAGTGCAGTGGCAGTAGCACTAGTTGTGCAGATCTGCCCTCATGCACAAGACGTGTGAAGCTGGTATGTTACTACTGGGCGTAAAAACAACAAAACCTAGGCAACGCCACAAGAAGCAGAGTGTTACAGCATAGTGCCATCATTATAGGTTGTCATACAATCCAGGTACCACGTTCGAGTAAGTAATCACCACACACAACTTGTAGATCACACCGATGCAAGCGTTGGTCAGCAGCTGCAGCACCACAACTCGGCCCATAAATGCTGATGTGTCGCCACTCTATGACCCATCCCAGAAGAGCAGTAGGAGTGCAAACAGCAGCGGCCTGATTACAAAACAGGCATAGAACGTCCTAAGCAGTGCTCGCAAGCACACATAAGTGTATCACTTGTGCATAGGCACGCCATCTCAACATGAAGACCCAAATGTAACCACCCCTGACACCATTCCGCTGTAACCTGGTAATGCTGACGTGGCGCCAAACAAACACATGCATGCAATAACAGCAGCAACTCTTGAATGACCGACTGCAAACGCAAAAACAATGTTACAAGCTGCAGACATGCATGGTGATGCATTTGGTAACTCTGTTATACCTATAAGCAGCATGAGCAACTGTTTGATGTGGCCTTGTGCGCTGCTTTATGTTAATCCGGGTATGCTGACGTGGCGCCACACCTGGCCCAACCCTGTGACCCCCGAAAGTAACAATCACAGCCAGGGCTATATAGACAGGTACCACACATCTGCATGATTCATACTTTCCAAAATTTCTCCAGAGCAGGTGAAAGACCCTGCATTGGCTTTGACCAAAGCCTCACATACCAACCTAAAATGAATATGTAATTCTAACTAAGTCAAATGATAAATATGTGTTCTGCTGCTTTGTTCCCCATGAATCCTGCTACTGCATGCTTATGCCTATGCAAGTATATGTGCCTGTGTGGGTTTCATCTGGAGTTATCCTTTTTTGGTTGCAATCGGTTTCCTATTGGGTGTGGAGAGTACCATTCTAGATGGTGAGGTATCCACTGTAACTTCTCTCTCTCTCTCTCTCTCTCAAAAAAAAAATACTGCACACAGGCACATATACTTGCATAGCCATGCAGATTCTGCATGCCTAAAATGGGAGTCTGAATCTCTTTGATACGACAACTGCTAGGTAATGCCACCTTACAATGCTTGTTGCAAGGCAGTTTCTGTACATGCTAAGTTTGGGAATTCTTTAGTACATCTCACTTTCTCAATGCAACAAGGCCGGGCCAACTTGAGTTGGGTTGGCCAGTCTCAAAGCCAAGCTGACACGAAGACGGATTTACTTGTACGCCGCTTCTCACACTTACTGGGTCGAGCCACCAGAGATCCCTGCATATCCCATCTTTGTGTCTTCCACCCAGCAGCAACAATCGACCATCTGGCAGTGCTGTCAGACTGTGACACATGCGCTCGCCAGGAGACTCGTCACCTGCTGCTGCTGGCAGCTGATGCCACCTGCACGCAACACATGGCACCACCAACGCAGTCACAACATTGAACCTTTCTGACTATATAGTCACTGTTGCCAGTCAGACAAGGGCATCAGCTAGGTAGAAATGCCTGTTAGGCGGTTGTTTACCAGGAGAAGAAGAAGAAGAAGAATAATTACCAGACAATTAAGCAACTGAGGCTGCTGCTGGCAGCTGATGCCATCGTCAACAACACTGGCAGCGGCCATACAGATAGCAGACGTTGACGCCTTGGCACTGATTTGCAATCAGCATACTCCGCTAGCATAGCTCAGATGCTGCAGTTGTTAAAAGTGACGCTGCGCAGTAGAGGGTTCGGCTGCAACTATGTGACCAAGGCAGTCAAGAAGCAGTCTCTGTTGTCCTTTGGCACTGCCAGTGCATCCAATCAGCGTGAGTCAACACGACAGAAGCAGAACTTCAGTATAACTGGTAAACGTATGTGACTTGTCAAGTGGAGTATGTCAGGGCACGAATACCACTATACATCTCAGCACGCATACCTTGCAAACCACGATGTCAAACAGAATGTAAGAAGAAGAATCAATACGAGGCAGCCATTGGTAGCTGCAGATTCTTACGTGAGCATGTTTAGGTCCAGCAGCCATGTCTCCTTGCTCTGTACATAGTTCCTGGTAAGGGATAAGAAAGAGCTCAAGTCCAAGCAGCCCCCAAACATCACCACTCGCTCCCCAGAAGCAGCAGCAGCAGCAGCAGCGACAGAGTTAGAAACTGATACTGCACCTTCAGAAGCACCGCCCTCAGATCTGCTGCTGCTCATTGCTGCCGCTGCTGCTGCTGCTGCTGCTGCAGGATCTGCAGCAGCAGTGGCTGGGGGTTCATCAGCAGTGGTGTGAGGGGTGGTCTCCCCGCTGCTAGGGTCTGCATCTGCTGCAGCTGCTGCAGCTGGTGCTGCTGGGGCAACTGCAAGCAAAGCAGTAACAGCAGTACCACTTGTGTCAAGCACCAGCTGGTGCTGCAGGGGCGCTTGCAACCAGAGCAGCACATAATGAGCGCACAAGCAGCAGTGATAGTCGACTCACCCACCTTCGACATGACCGAATCACAAGTCTTATGAGTGCGGCTGTGGGGGATATGCTGTCGTGTGGTATGCTACTCTGCACCACTCACTCTGGTCTGGCAGATGCGCATTCCGGCTGCTACTGAGTCCTGAGCGATCTGTTTGGCTGCTGCTGACTATAATTCTGCTGCTGGCTGGTTGGAGGGAATGATTGCCCAAGCAGTAGCTTTACACACCGCCTAAGAGGATTGTCACCAACAAGACAGCAGCACTGAAGGCGCTAGTCATCAGCACATAGTACATACATGTTTGATGTTTCGGGTGTGGGAACAGGATGGCCGTGAAACACACATACAACCAAGCATCACGCCTCACCTGCCACCATAGCATGACCAAACCTTGGTGCCGGCGACACTTTCATCTTGATCTGTGTCCATCTCAGCGGCTCCAAACTGCCAGGTGCCCACCCCCTCAGCACCCACAAATCATCCAACGGCCCGCTGTCACGTTCACCACCGAACAACACAACCTGGTTGGCACCCAGCTTGACCATGCTGTGCATTTTTCTGGAGGATGGGAGGGGACCTTCAGGTCTCAACTGCAGCCATGAACGCCTGCACACAGCAGAGCATGGAAGGGAAACTGCTTCTATACATTCTATACAAATAGATAGAGTATCCTGCAAGACACTAGTTGGCAACCAGCTTCAGCATGCTGGAAACTTCTAGGGGATGGTGGCCCTCCGGCTTCTTGATTGCAGCCTGAACGCCTGCATAAAGCACATCTCATAACTCACAATCCTGAGTCACTGGCGCCATGATACAAAGAGGGTCAGTTTCGTACCAACTGAGTTCCACCTTTCTAGACCAGCAAGTGTGCACCTACAAACCAATCAACCTGACAAACGTGTGACAAATGTAACAGGATCAGTGGCAAGTAGTGAGCAAAACAAATAAAGAAAAATACAACCAACAGCAACTCATCCAACTCGTGGAGCCAAGACAATGGAGGAGCTGCTTGCATCTAGTCCTGCAGACACATTACCACATCATTTGCCGATTCCAAGCTACATCGCAGGAACAGCTGTCCTGTCTGGCTGTCTTGGTACAACAGATCCAGAGCCGTCCAACAGGTCTGCAGCATAAATCAAGCGGCCAGTACTCGTAACAGAACAACTGCAAGCCCCACATCGGACAGCATTCACACTTACGTGTTAACGTCAAACAGCCAGCTGTCTTGCAACGCTTTGCCTGTTTCACTCCTGCCCCCAAAAAGCAGCAGCTGAGAGTCTGTCAACTGCAGCAGACATGCCATGTCACGGCCTGGCGGGCTGGGGCCACTGCCTGTGTCAACAGGTACAGGGCTCCATTGCCAGTCAATCTGCGTTGCAAAGACAGAGAACCAGGGTCAATTGTGTTACAGGGCCGAAGGTAGTTTATTGCTAGGGCTGCAGGGGCCTGCTGAAGCTACAGTGGCACAGCACAAAGTCAAGAAATGGCTCAGGCCTTCAGACAGCCTGGCGGGCCGGGGCCACTGCTGTGGTCAACAGGTACACGGCTCCATTGCCAGTCGATCTGCGATGCAAAGACAGAAGACAAGGGTCCATTGTGTTACAGGGCCGAAGGTGGTTTGTTACTAGGGCTGCAGGGCCTGCTGAAGCTACAGTGGCACAGCATGAAGTAAAGAGCCATGGCTCAGGCCTAGAGACAGCCTGGCGGGCTGCGGCCACTGCTGTGGTCAACAGGCACAGGGCTCCATTGCCAGACAATCTGCGATGCAAAGACAGAAGACAAGGGTCCATTGTGTTACAGGGCCGAAGGTGGTTTGTTGCTAGGGCTGCAGGGCCTGCTGAAGCTACAGTGGCACAGCCTGAAGTAAAGAGCCATGGCTCAGGCCTAGAGACAGCCTGGCGGGCTGGGGCCATTGCTGTTGTCAACAGGTACAGAATTTCCATTGCCAGTCAACCTGCAGAAGCCGGGGCGTAAGGGCGGCTGCCTTTTGACACTATCCGTCGATGCATGTAGAATGTGAACAATATAATGATAATTGTGAACTGTGCACCAGCACCTGCTACTTGTATAAACGGCAGACAATAAAATCACAGCTAGCCAAGCCACATCATGGCAGGTTCGAAGCTGCTGTTTTGTTACTACATGCAGGGGTGCAACCACACTTCACATCAGCTCTGAAAACACAAGTCAGCATGAGCATGCACCGCCAGTCACAGCAGGTACACCATAGCATGGTGTCATTGCGAGAGCGCAATGACACCATGCTATGGTGCATCCAAGTGCACCAGGCACAAACGCTACCACTCTGGGATTTAGACTGAGCCAATGCAAATGGCAACCGCCATGGCAATTGCTTACTGTATCAAGCTGCCAGACATATTCTGAAGAAGGCCATGAATGGCCGAAGCGTGCACACTATGCAACCTTTTATACTTTCAGCACAAAGCAACAACTTCGTGCACAACTTTCAGCAACTAGGAAACTGACACGTATGACACAGTTGCTGTGCAGCAGTTTTTTTTGCTTTCTGCTCAAACTACACCACATCAGGAGTTTAGACCAGATTGCCCAGACAGGATCACCCAACCCCATCATGTCCTGTGAGCTTTCGGTTTGTGCAGTACAAGACGAAAGTCCAAAGGACAGGGGATCCTGTCTGAGATGGGGATCCTGTCTGGGTGATCCTGTCTGCATTCTTGTCTGGGTGACTGCAATCTGCGTGAGCCGACGCCAACATCAACTGCCATAGCAGACGCTCACTGTATCAAGCTGCCGTAAAAATCTGGCGGTGGCCCTCAACATGGCCGAAACATGTAGTCTGTGCAATTTACTGACTTACAGCACAAAGCCTCTTCCTGTCTGGGTGCTGGCAGCTCTGATCAACGTTAACTTATCAGTGTGCTGACTGTTAACAGTGTGAGCCGATGCAACAAGTCAACTGCCATAGCAGATGCTTACTGTATCAAGCTGCCACACATCATTGAAGAAGTTCCTGCGCTTCTTGTTGTGCTCCTGGTCAAACGTCAGAATGTGCCCTCCGAACACGAGCACCTTATTGCCAATAGCTACTGCTGAATGGAAGGCTCTAGCACCTGGGCTACTGCCTGCTAGGATGTCTGGTGCAAACCATGTCCCGCTGTCAACCTGCAGGGCACACAAACACTAGACCTAGTTGATGACGTTGCAGGAACAGCCATGATGACGTTGCAGGAACAGTCATGCTGCAGTGCATCAGTGCCCGAGGAAGTGTCCCGTCGTGTGAATATCCCTTTTATGCACCTGTGGCATTCAGTGGGCTGCTGAGCATCGCTGAGGAGCTTTGAGGCTCTGGGATGCTTGTGCAGCATTGCCCTAATATTTGCAACCGGTTGCTGCTGTATGGCGGGCCAGGCCAACATGAAAAAGAGCGTGCGACTTGACTACATCAAGCTTGGCGGTTAAATGGGAACTGGGTAGCTGGGTGGTAAAGCTTTCATGGGCCGAGCATCAACACAAAGCACCACATGCAGACAGGGTGCTCTGCGATAGCATGCTGGTGAAATCACAAGCTAGCTGCTTGCTTGATGGTGCACGTGAGCTGCGTTTCATTATCAAGTTTAAGTGCGTCACGATGCAGATAAGGGCACCATACATGGCCGACTGCAGGCTAACAGCTGCAGGGAGACAGTCTCTCCCATAACGCAGCAACAAAACAGCACGTATGCAGGCACCTGCAGAACCACTACATCGCTGAGCGCCGTCTGTGCTGTCTCGCCGGCTTGCAAGCCTACGCCTCCATACACCACTACGAGATCAGAGCCCAACTCCCCATCAGTAGCGGTTGAACTGCTTACAGCAACAGCTGAATGGCCAAATCGGGGAAGCGAAACCCTCTGATCGGCAAGAGAAGTGTAGCATTGACTCCATTTCATACTTTCGGTACTCAATCAAACTCAGCACGATTATGAACCAGCTGATGTGACCTGCTGTGTGCAACCAAACAGCCTCTGCTGCAGACCCACTGATGCCGCCAATTGCCCATTTACAACCGCCTTAAGTGTAAAAACACGCTCCAAGAACACAGGGTGCCTCACATTGGGAGGCACTCCTGCACCCGCTCCCTGAACTCATATAACACTCTCAGCGTGCTGGCTCACTTCCAACAGGTGCGAGTGGGTGCAGCTGCAATAAAAAAAGTGGTGTTTACACTGGCTCGCGCCCCTTTTGCTTGGCTTCAAACAGTTGCGTCTGCCCGAAAGCCTCACGTGCCTTGGCCAGTGCAGCTGCGTAAAGTCTCGCGCCCCTTTTGCTTGTATTGTTCATAACCTTACCTAGCAGCTGATGTCGCTTTTGCAGCACAACACACAGCGCGCAGTCAGGGACCAGCAGCATCGCAGCCAGTGCCCACGTCGATGGCACAGCCATTCGCTTTGTAAGGTACGTGACAGCTGCAACACAGCGTTTACAGCCCAATGGGGAGTGTACAGTGTCACCGGCCAGCGCACAATCCAGTGTTTACCTCCTGTCCTCTACTCATCAGCAGCTCTACTGCATCACGTTGCCTGCTCAATGCAGGTCAGCCGCAGCGCAGTAGCAAACATCGAGTCGCCTTCAGCAGCAGCCGGAGCTCGCGATATGAGCCAGAGCGTTACCTTGGACAACATACGGTCCTCGCTGATCCGTCAGGAAGACAGCATCATCTTCAACTTCATTGAGCGGGCACAGTTTGCCCTCAACCCTGTAGTGTATCAACCAGGCGGCATCCAAGTACCAGGTAGGTCAATAAGTTGGCTCCGACTGTTACCACCAGCAATGCAACATACAGTGATGCGCAGTGCCACAGAAAAGCCTGTCAGACCTGGACCACCTAGTTGATTGCTCAGCTGCCCACTTGTCACCAACGTTCGCACAGTAAACGAAGTGCAGCAATGAACAGATATACACCAAGAACCCTCAGATAGCTACTGACACTCTGGCTGTACACATTCTTTGCCTTTGCAGCATACGGGAAAGATGGCAAGCAGTACAGCTTGTTAGAGTACATCCTACGTGAAACAGAGCAGCTGCATGCGAGCGTCAGGAGATACACAAGCCCTGATGAACACGCATTCTACCCAGGTGCATACACTAGCCTGGCTGCAGATAGCAGGCTCTGGTGGCCCGGGAGTTACAACTGCTAGCACCGTCCTCAGCATACGCACTGCAACATCGCCGGCGCTGGCGACCAAGTGCTGATCTTGGCTATGTCACACTAGCCTGGCCGCAGACAGCAGCGCTCTGGTACCTTGGCAGTCACAGTTGCTAGTACCCTGTATGTTTGGACAAAGCAGTTGTCATGCCATGCGGCATCGGCTGATTCAGTTTTACAAGCAGCATCACGATTTGCTAAATGATAACCAGGCAGATCTAGCCTGGCTGGATGCAGGATGGCTTTGGCGGTCGACCAGTGTCAAGAATGCTGCATTTGCTGTTTGACTGGTCTTTGCGTTGGCTTGCAGCATCACAGGAGATGAGCCAATTCTGCACTTGTTAACATTCTTCATCAGCAGTTGTCACGTGCTCGTGCATATCAGCCTGGTGCCTTTCAGGAAGAAGGTGTGCGATAGCAGTTGGCTAGTGCTTCCATCCTGCATACCATCAGCAATACAGACAGTTTGGTTGTCATGGCGGCCGTGGCTGCAAGCTGCGCAACACCGAGGAGGCGAGTGATTGATGGTTTGGTGCCTGGTGCATGTTGCTTGTTGCAGAGGACATGCCAGCTCTGGTGCTTCCTCCGCTAGAGTACCCGGGTATCCTTCACCCTGCTGCTGATGCGATCAACATCAACCAGAAGATCATGGATCTGTACCTTAACACAATCCTACCAGGTATGCTTGTGGTACGTAGCACACGAAAGTAAAGGAAGTTAAGTAACAGGCAATGTGCCATATGCAGAGCTGCAGGGCAGTGCAGTAAGGCAGGGTTAAGCCAGAGGCAAGTCGCAGCGCTTGATTCAGTCAATGCAGTGACTTGCATGAGTCCAATCTAGCAGATGTCAGCGATCACGTAAGCGCTGGCAGTAAGAGAGCTAGATGCTTCTGTCGCCAATGTGCCAGTTACCAATATAGGACAGCTGCAAGCATCCGCCGCAACACGATGGTTTTCAAGCACTTATGATGCTTTGTGTGGGTATTGTGTCTACGGTGTCTACATCAGGCTTTGACACTTGACGTGCTGTGTATGTGCTCATTCTGCAGCTATTGCATCATCGGCGGGTGATGATGGGAACTATGGTTCAGCTGCCACCTTAGACGTACTGTGCCTACAAGCACTCTCAAAGCGGATACACTATGGCAAGTTTGTAGCAGAAGCAAAGTTCAGGTCAGTGTGCCCCCAAGCACAAGCAGGGGTTGCCAGTCCTACATGTGTTTCTGGCACCTAGTGGCAATCTGGCAGCTTGTCAAGAGTTACTGTACAGGGGCCTTACTACTGTTCACTGCTTGTGGGAACTGAGTTTGGTTGCTTGCACATCAGTCGCAGTTGTGGGGCAGAGCGCCCCGGCAACAGTCACTTCCGCTCCTACTGTCACTTCCGACTGGAAAGTGACAGCAGTCTCGCTACTCAGTCACTTTTACAGCTGTGCAGCGCGAAGAACACAGCCGACCGGCTATGGTCGTCTGTGAGCCGAGGCTATGTAATGGTTACATAGTGGATGTGGACAGACCATGTGGCAATGGTCTCAGTCCTCGACTTGTGCTTGTCGACAATCCTTATGCTCGAGAGGCACAGTCCTTGTGCTGTAAATTACAGCCTGTAATGTGTTGTATGCAGAGCTAAGCCTGAAGAATACAGTGCACTCATCAAAGCCAAAGACTCAGCGGGGCTCATGGACTTACTAACAGATGTCAAAGTAGAGCAGCTGGTTGTGGAACGTGTACGGCTAAAAGCAGCAACATTCGGGCAGGAAATCAACCCAGCAGCATCACAGCATGACGAGCAGCCAGCTTACAAGGTGCAGCCAGACGTGTTTGGAAAAATGTACGATGATATCGTTATGCCCCTTACAAAGGATGTGCAGGTTGAGTACTTGTTGCACAGACTAGATTAGGGTGTTGGTGTCGTGATTTTAACGGTCTGATGAAGCAGTATCACGGTGGCAGGCAGGAGGTCAGCAACAGCCCAGTGGCACAGATGTAAGGCCACAGCAGTGCACGCATGCGGCGATGATGGATAAAGATCCCCAGATAGTGATCATGCTGATCAAGGTCTTGGTGCAGGTGCATTGCCCGGTGCAAGTGTGTGCCATGAAAGTCTTGATTTGCTATTCTGGGTTGATTTGCCGGCAATTATTTCACACTGTGTTGAACGGCAACGGCCCGCGTCTGAGATCGGCCTTCAGTCCATCCATGAGTGTGTGGCCTGGTTCAACCAAGTTGCTGTCATTGGGGACTGCTTGTTCAGATGTGAAGGACAGTGTTCTTAACGCGAACAGTGTTCGCGTTAAGAACCTTCAGTGAAGGTTGATGCACTGCTGCACACTGGTATGACTCATATGACACTCAGTGCAGCTTCTGCCAGCGTATTCAGTGACTGGTTGCATGGCTCAGTCACAATTGGCAACCTCACTCGTATGATGGTCCAAGTGCTTGGGCAGGCCTTGCCAGACTGAAGGGTCTCTCACAACCGCACAAAGCCGGGACTGCTTGCGTATGGCATACACTGTATTCAGAATGGTTGCAAACCATTTATAACAGAAGTAAAACTTCGTAATACTTTGTGAACATTGCCAATGTTCAGTTGATCCATGCTTGTTCAGAACAAGCATGGATTAAAGGCAGAAGTATTCATGCTGGTGAACAAAGCTGGCTTGCCTGTATGCAGGGTCCCCGCACTGTCTGATTGTACGGCTGTCACTCGCATGTTGTCAAGCATCGCATGTACTGCTGCTGTTTCTGGTAAAAGCTCGTGGGCCGTGAGCTGTAAAGGAAGGGATGGGCATTTGCGGCAAAAACCACCCAGTGTGCACGTGCTCAAATGGTCAAATGTTGCAACAGCGTAGATATACCACAAAGGAGACCCTTTCACAAAGTGAAAAGCAACAAAATGAGTGACAATGTGCAGGAACAACTGTTGCCAGGAAAGCCCGTACGTGTGCACACCCAGCCAATACGGCCAAGAAGCGCGCTAACAGCTGTCAACAGCACCCAGCAGGGCCAACGACAAAGCCATCAAAATACACAAGATGTGTGCTTTGGGACACCTAAGACTATTGCCGTGGCTCCTGCAAGGCTGCGCATATCCGGCCACATGACTGAACCA
>NSMO01006463.1:2200-13183 GCA_002588565.1 Coelastrella sp. UTEX B 3026 | reverse complement strand
CAGCAGCAACCGTCTCCTCACTGCTGGCTGCTGTCATTGTTACATTGTTGCTAGGATCTGTCTAGCCACCACCCAATAATCACACCCTTCAGCAAGGTCAACCTGGCTCAGTGCACAACCCCAAGCATGCACCGTGATGCCCAGAGTTGCATGAGCTGTAACAAAGTGTTATGCCCTCTGTACCCTCAGAGTCACCCTGGATTTTGCCTGAAATTCGATTCGCAGTAGTGCAGCAATAGTATGTATGTGAAGAACTGCAGCAGCTTGCTGAGCAGACAAGTCACCGTTGTTGAAACTGCTCATGCAGTGCAACAATTCTAGCCACCAGCTGCTTCTCAATGTGTGGCTCATCGGCAGGCCTTAGCACCTCAGTAACATGCACATCGCCGCTACTACTGCTGCCGCCGTCCGCTGCTGCTGGCTGACTGCTGCCACCCGGTTGCTGCTGCACGATCAGCACTCGATCCTTTCTCGTATGTAGCAAGTTTGCTACAACTGCATGGACCTGGTACTTCTCCAGAGCACCAGCAGCCTGAAGTCAGCAATATAGCAACAGCAACGATGACAAACATTGATCAATCGCTGCGTTGCATCCGGGTGACTGCTGCCATAAACGAAGACAGGGATAGCAGGTTGAAAAGAATTGAGGTCCCGAACTTGCGGCGACGGCTGGCGCTGGGAGCGCGCTCACACGTACAAGTCATGATCGGGATACATGAACAGCATGCACTATAAGCTACACGCAACGTAAGTATTTGTACACATAAAGTGCAAAACATACGATAGCATGTTGAGGCCTATACTTTGTCTGTGTTGACTCAAAGCTCTAATCAGCCCTATGAGCAGCATGCAGTGATTTAACAAAAAGAACAAAACTGTTTTTTCCATTAAGCGCACGTTTGCACCTTATTGAGCAGTATGAACTCATCTGTTGCCAGTTCAAAGGTCACTATCAGTGCTGCGTTTAGCTACTTCAAACTTTGAATCATCCGCCTATCCGGGCTGTTTGTTCACATTCGTCATTACCTAGACTTTCTTGTGATACAGAACACGCCTTGTTGAGCAGTACAGCGGCATGTAGCAATTCAACAAAAGGACAGTAACTGGTGTTCGCATTAAACACCAAGGCACACGTTCGTACCTTGTTGAGCAGTATGAACTCATCTGTCTCTGATTTGAAGCCCACTATGAGTGCTGTGTATGGCTACTTTGCACCCCAGATCATCTACCCTATCCCGGCTGGATGTTCGCCCTCTCATTATCACCCGGCTTTCTGATGGTGTTGGAAACACCTTATTGAGCAGTACACCGGCATGTAAGAAATGAAGAAGAGATGTACTGAGGCTTTCATTAAAGCACATGGGTTCGTACCTTGTTGAGCAGTATAGACTCATCTGTCTCCAGTTTAAAGCTCACTATGAGTGCTGTTGGCGCCCAATCATTCTTCAAGCCGAGCAGCATCTTGGGGACCTGCAACACAGCAACATCAAATGGCACATTATTGCTTACGCCAACAGATGCCAGGGGTTTGCATAGAAATCTCTATGGTTACTACCAGAGCTCTTGCGGACCTGCAACGCAGCAACATAAGCATCATTGCATTACTACTACACAAGAATGCTTACGCCAACAGATGCCAGGGGTGTGACGCCTGCCAACGGTCTCCATCGGCCTTGGACTGAGAACATTTGAAGTTGCAGTCTGCCGATATTGGAATACATTCCACATGCACAGGACTCCAGACTGGCTGGCTGATCTACATCCACGAGGTCAATTCGACCTGATTGCCGAGTGCTGTGAAATTCAAAATACTGCTCACCCGGTGTAATGTTAGTTGCAGCGGTCCATCTGAACTTTGGATCTTATGTTCCACCTGAAGACAACAATGCACGATATGATGGTGACCATGATCAAATCACAGCTGGTATGGCACAGCATCGCCAATCACCCTCGCCAACCACCCTCCCCAACCACACTCAACCTAGCCCTCTGCAAGAGTGATAGAGATCATTGCTGGTCAACAATCATTGGCTACAAGCACTAGCGATAGCCAGCATAACCTGCTACTGCAACTTGTGCAAATTGCTTCTGCATGTTGTTACAGTATATGTGTACGTCTGAGCACTAGCACTTCAGTTTGCCTAGGCACAAGACTTCACTATGTCTCTCTTCTTCTTGGGGCAAGGCCAATCATAGATAAGATAGATACGTATATATCTTACCAGCTGCGACCAAGGGAGATAGAAGTCTGAGACGGCTGCTGCCAGATAGAACACAACCTGGGGACCAAAGGGTGCTGCTGCTTGACCGATAGCCTTTAACAACTGCAAGTAGTATCCCCATGAGCAGCAGCAGTCTCCATATGAGAAGCAGCACAAGTGCATACTGCAGCACCCAGTACCATTATATGATGTCCGTGCAGCTAGTAACCCTGGCGAGGTTCAAGAACAAGCATTGTTGTGTCAATGCGGTGGCAGCTTGTTGAGCATCACAGTGCAGCTTGTTTTATAAGCAATGTTATGTTTTGGGGCTGAACAGATGAAAAACCCTAGCGGCAGCAATGGCAGAATGGTAGCTGCGAAAGCTTCAGAAGCTTTTATCCCCTAAGATGGGGTAGGTTCAATCCTTTAGGACGGCCATGACATAGTGGCTGCTTCAGAAGCTGCTGCTGTTGGGTGTTGTGTGATAGGCATACAGGACTAGTCACAACTCGGATGGGTTCCTGAAACCTGAGTCATAAACTGCTATGTAACACTAGCGTACCTGCAGGTAGTCGAATATGGTGGTGAAAGGGAGTGTCAGCATCAGCTTCTGGTCTTGTACCTCTTTCACTTTACTCAGAATACCGGCCACCCGGGCTGCCACAGGCTCTTGTAAGCCGTATGGTACAGCGGCATCCCCACTGCTGTTGATTGTGCTGGTGCTACTGCCGTTGAGGGATAGAAGGGACTGCAGTAGCGGTACTGTCTCTGTGAGGGGCAAGTCTTGTGTGAATGGTTGGATTGAGCCAGTGCGGGTCAGGAATACAACTGCGTACCCGGCCTGCAGAGCATGCAGAACGCCCCGCAGCGCATCGTTCAGATCATTATGATGTGTTGCCGTACGGTGTCCCTGGCGTAACCCGCAGGGGCCATTGAAACCGCCCCACGCGGAGCTAGATCTGGCGGTTGCTACAGACAGACCAAACAGTAGAGGACAACTGGAGCAGCTGGGTTCAGTTCAGCCAATGTGGTGAGCCCTTTCGAGGCCATTTGCCGTGCAGTCCCAACAGTCTGGAATGTGTGTATCAATCAAGGAGCAGTGGTGCCACGAAGCTTGGACTCAAAATGAGACATTCCGGAAGCACCACACCTTGAGGAACTGTTCAGTAGACAGTGCGCCCCTCGTTCCGGCACTGAAGTTGTCTATAAACCTCACACAGTTGCGCTCCAGTGGCACAGTAGTCCCTCCAGATGTCACGCATGCTATGGGACGCGTAAGACGGCCATCTAGGCCAGTGTGCTGAGCAAAGAAACCAGCGATGCTGTCTATTATATTTGCGCTGCTGGACGGGCAGTCCGCAAAGAACTCATCCACAGTAGCCATACGCATTGTAATCTCCTCCTTCCTTTTTAAAATTACAGGCCAGAAACTCAGCGAAAGATGGATACACGTTCGGGTAGTGACTGTTGGGCAGTAGACACGTATGTGCACGGCAGTCGCTTGTAGACGTTACTACCCACGCCAGCTCCCTCAGCTTGCAAATGCTGAATAGAACTCTCTGGCACTGCTAGCGCCCACCGTCCTCCGCAGGTCCCGGATCAGGCTGTTGTAACTGCTGGAGGGTTCAGCACGGTGGCCCATGTGGGCCAATGGCTGGGATCCGTCTGTGACAAGTCAGGAGGGTTCCTGCAAAAGTTCTCCAGCGTGGTACAGCCCCACCAAATGCTGCCAGGTCCCGGTGACCCGGTCCCATTATGCCATGGAGACAGGACATGCAGGTGGAACCATTGAATGCCCGCAAAGGCAAAGTCACTTCTGGAGTCCTTGCAATTGAGGACATAAAAAGATAGATGGATGTTAGCCAACCTGCCCCGGCCGCAACACTACACAGTCTCCTGCCCCTGTATTTTGCTATAACAGCCCCTACACGTCACCAACATGAGATCGGAGGGATCAGCAGCTCATGCTGGCGGTGGCATCGCAAGCAAGCACTTGCCAGAGCAAGTACAGTATGCACTGGCTCATTGAGTGTACTCAGTGCATAGTCTCCCGGCATACCAGAAGACTTCACCATGTTGCATGAGCCAAACTTTACTTACCATTTGTGATTGTACACCAGGCCCATTTGACTGCTTCTTATTACCTGCATTCACATCCAACTCCGTCAGATAAGGAAAACAGTACCAAGCACTCTGCATGGGACAGCAAGTACACATGGCCATGCATGGACGGCAGCTCGCCAGCGCATCTACTTGCTGCATTGGCTCAGTCACTTTCACGTGGTCATGAGCATCCCTGACTGCCGCAGTACATTCAAGCCTGCAGCTTACAAACAACCATACAATCTACAGAATGGTAAAAGCATCAACAAAGACAACAGTGGCGCTTCACTAGCAAAGACATCGATAGGGCATAGACCAGGCAGGCCCGGTGCCCCTGCTTAGCAGCAATGCTGCTAAGGTGATCAGAAATGCACAACACTGCAGCTATTGCCAGCGCATCGGACCTGTTGCATGGCTCAGTCACTTTCACAACATGTCACTGCTATAAGACTGGTTGAGGGGGTGCATGCAGCTGCCTACCCTGCTTTCCGAACCAAATGACCAGATAGCTGAGATACCTGCCTGTCTGTTACAGCTGCCACTCGCACAGCAGTCACCACCAACAGGCAACTGCTTGCTAAACCAACCAACCCACAACATGCTGCATGTAGCGTACAGCAGATTGCTTGGCATTCTATGCTGCATAGACATAAGCTACCCACCAGCCATAGCTCTATGTTCTATGTTGCATGAGTTAATCTTGGAGCTGCATCTAGCACAGCAGTCACCACCAACAGGCGCTGCTTGCCAAACCAACCAAACCACCACATGCTGCAGCCTGGGCAGTGAGCAACTGTCGCAATGCAATAGCAGCCAGCTCAAGGATACATTCGCAGCAGCTGCACAGAAACAGCATCCAAGCAAGTGCAGACTGCTGGAACTACCACTGCATCAACACCTTGGTGACGCTCTGCGCCCCCAGTACCAGGCTAAGATCAGAGCTATAGTCATCTGCACGCATGCCTGGGGGGGACAACACCAAACAAAGTCCTTGCACAGCCCAGCTACCCTACTATCGCATTAGCAAGAAGGAATCAGCCCCTTCAGCTGTTATTGATAGGGGTTATCAAATGCCCGAACCAGGTTTGGTATATCTACACTCAAGACGTCATCAATCTGCTTGACCATACTTTTACTCATCTTGGGGAAAGCTCCAAAGTCAAATGCGCTGAGGATCTCCCGGAACCGATGCACATCAGGGAAGTCACCAGCAGGCAGGTGATACTCGCGTTGTACCTGCAGCATACAACCGATAGAAGTTTCGAGTTTTGGTTTGTGACTCAGTGAGTTTATGGAGATTGACTCAGTACTACACAGTCAGTCCTTCACTGATGCCCCACCCAGAGAGAAGGAACCTTCTGCTCAAAGTTCAAAAGGTCACACAGATCACATGTTTCGACCTTGTTAGAAGCCTTTTTCAGGTCAGTTAAGCAATGAAAAACAAAACGGCTTGGGTTTGTTGATATAGATGCCCACACTAAGACGATGTGTGTGCCATTAATGAATAAGCTCCGCGTAGCGCTTTCATAGAGTGCCAGCGTAGGTTGAGGGAGGGTTATGTGTGTGTCGAGGCGACTCCACATTCCCTACCGTCCGCTCGCGTCCCCGAAGGGGCGAGAGGGCTGGGCGTGTGTGCCACCAGCTGTTGGTAACATGACACAGCGGGCAGCAGGGCGCATCAGCACAAATCGGTTGGTTGCCCAAGACATTCAACAAGGCAGTGGGGTGTGTTATGCACAGTCGCATATCATGTAAAGTAGTCCAAAATGTACGAACTGGCAGACAACTAAACAGGCCACATGTTTACATAACAGAACTGCTAGGACACACAATCAATGTCGCAACGCAATACAGAGTTCTGCCATGCTATCGGCTCAATATGACTCAAAGCAGGTCCCACACACCTGGAAGAATATCTCTGGTAGTCTGTCGAGCATCTTCCTTTGTGCCTTATCTTTGCCAAACATGGCTGGCATGTTCTTGCGGATGTGGCCGATGATCAGCAGATGAATCTTGAAGGCTCGTACACGCTTCACAAATTCATTGATCTGCAAGCAGGAGCAGGATCAACAGCATAATCACATCAAAGGTTCACTTGGTAGTGCCCTGAATGGCGCTGGCGGTAATGCCCTGTATAGTGCTGGCTGACATGTACAGTGTTGTATCTCAAAACACGCTTCACAAACTCACGATCTGCAAGCAGCAGCAAGATTACCAGCACAATGACAAGTGAAAGTTCCCCTGGTAATGCCCATGATTACGCTGGCTGACACGTACAGGGCTGTCCCTCAAAGAGGACAGGTTGCAATGAATACCGGGACACAGTTTAGCAGAACCAATAGGCTACTGCTGTAAGTAGAGGACAGTATCCTCACAGATAACACACTTGAAAGTTCCCTAAAACAATCGCTGAATATATTTAGGTTTTCAGTACAAAAGAGAAACTAACCAGAACAAAACATGTTAACAGATAGCAGATGCAACCACGCAGTGGGACGTTGCAGTCAGTGTCATTTGCACCTGAAGCCACACCAGTAAACAAATGCACAACTGCTTGGTGCAGAGCCAGCAACACTATGCGAGCTGTCCACTTTCCAACACACACCCCAACAACGGCATCTCATCAAGATCCGTGCACCAGCAGCACCTCCTAACACCTGAGTCACAAGGATGGGTGCACAGAGGCCACTCATGACTAGCTTTATAAAGACTGTAACATTGCTTAGTGAATGCATCGCCAATCAGCCAAAAACCATGATGTTATCTCACTACAGGTCACGTTCCAGTTGTGCCTGCTCAGGCTCAGATAGCTCCACAGCGCACACTGCCCGCTACAAAACCAAACTAGCTGGATTACTGGAGCAGTGGCTAGCTCACCTTCCTGTCACAAGACCGTGAGGGTATCTCATACAGATAGTGTTTTAGCTGCGCCTGCTCAGCCTTAGACAACTCCACCGGAAACACTGCCCGCTACAAAACCAAACTAGCTGAATTGTTGGAGCAGTGACTAGCTCACCTTTCTGTCACAAGACCGTGAGGGTATCTCGTACAGGTCATGCAGCAGCTGTGCCTGCTCAGCCTTAGACAACTCCACCGGAAACACTGCCCACTACAAAACCAAACTAGCTAGAATGGAGCAGTGGCTAGCTCACCTTTCTGTCACAAGACCGTGATGGTATCTCATACAGGTCATGCAGCAGCTGTGCCTGCTCAGCCTCGAACAGCTCGACGCAGTGAGGGTTCTTCTCAGCATTGATGGGGGCATCACTGTTGAAGCTGCCAATGTACACCTGACGCAATACAGCACACAGAAGTGATATTACACAGCTATTCACAGTATGTTGGCAGATGTATAGCAGAGTGGTGACGAGAGGTGTCAGATGCATGTGCTGTCAAGGACCGATTGACATGTCAGCAACACAGTGCTAATCTGCTATTTGCAACGCTTCACACCAGCAAGGTCAGATGCCGGTGCCGATTAAATGCATTAACAACGAAGCAAGCAGCAGACCACTCAGCAAAACGCTGCGAATATCACACTCTAGTATCGATCGAGCCCCCCCACCCCGCCGGGTCCTGCACTCGGCAGCGGTAAACAGCCTTAATTGAGCCCTTGGTACCACCCAAGCCAGTACCAGGCTCATGCCGCACCTTGCAGACTTCAGGGCTTTTGAAGACCTTGCCTAATGACCACATCAGCGCCCCATACACGCGCATCAGCTGCTGCTGGTCAACTTGGTCAGACTTGTTTAGAATTATGCGAACCTGTCAGGGAGAAGCCAGCACCATGAGTTTGCCAGATGATGATGCAGGCAGAAACAATAGAGACCTTGTTATGTGCTGATCAAGCACTCACCATTCACAAAAGCATTTAGAACTGACCCAAGCTTTTACTGTAGAAAGAACTGAGCCAATGCAACAAGATAGATGCGCTGTCAACGCGGCAGTGGCATGCAGCGGGGACGCCACGCAGAAAAGACTTAGGCTTATATACTGTGCATTGTTCAAAGCTTTGCACAGGTGCTGTGCCAGGTCATTTGCTGAAACAGCAAGTGTTATTCACATGTGTGCTTGCAGAGGTCTATGATGACAGCAGTCACCTTGTCGTCGTGTCCCTTCAGTGTGCTGATAACCTGCTTAAACTCGTCGCTGATATCAAGCCTGCAAGAGACACACATAACCACATGCTTTGGGTAATGTTGTTTCCACCTTGAAATGAGGCGCGGGCCCAATGGCTGGTAGGTAGGTTGTTAACATATACACTCAACCACAGGATCGAGTCAATCAGCTCATTCAGAATGTGGCAGCTCATGTATGCCAAGACACTTGTAAACAAATAGACAGTAACCAGCATGTAGAGCCCCTGAATCGCAAGACAATCTGTAGCTAATGCTGTCACACACACTATTCAGGGCCTCCACGCTGCGTTTGCAGCTGAGCCAAGTAACAAACAGCTCTGCGGCCACCCTGGTTACATGCTTTGCACGCAGCAGACAAACTCCCGACTCAGATAGGCACATTGTGTTGCCTGTAAGGGTCGACCACTCACTTGTAAGGGTCAAACAGGAGTAATATCATGTCTGATCGTACTGCAAACCACTCGCACACTTCAATGAAGTTGTACTGCCGCTCTATGCGCTGTTTTTCACCACTCAGCACACCAGGGGTGTCGATGATGGTGATCTCCTCCAAGAGCTTAGCTGGACACGATGCACCCTCAAAGCGTGACAGGAAGCCTAAATTGTGCAAATAACACATTACTTGTCATGCAAAATAATTGATGTTTTGTCATGCATCGTATCTCCATCACTGTTCTGGCTGGATACTCCACAACGTTCGCAGGCAGCAAACAAACCGCCACTTACGAATCAGGCGTGCTAAGGCCCTGCCAACACCACGCAAGGTATATCAGCCACTGCAGATGCGCCCAGCCTAGAATACTGGCTGGTCTAGAGGTTACTATACAAGGCTGCAACAGCATGCGGCCCCCCATCAACATGCTGAGATCAGTGCCGAGGCTGCCGCATTCACGCTCCACTGCCTGTGTCAAGCAAACAGCCTGATACCACCCAGAGAATTCATTTGGTAGCATCAGCGGTCATGTTGTCCGTCAGTCATGCTGTCCTACAAGCTTAATACTGATGTACTGCTATCCCACCAGCTTACCTGTGCCAAACATGCTGAGCCCCTGGTACGGTTTGTCCGGCTGCACTGCTAAGGTATTGCCGGGTGTGCGACGCTCCTCAAGGCCATGCTGCACAACGACAAATCTGCATAGACACGGCAACAAACATGAGTCAGTGCAGCATATAAGCTACCCAGCAGACGCAGCTCTATGGCCGTCGGTCCCGCGGCCCATTTCAGAGGTGGAAACAACAACAACACCCAAAGCAGTGATTCTACCACTGCCATACTTGCATCAAAGGCGCAAACCCCAGGCATCCAACAATTACTGGTTTTTACAAGTACACATCCCAACTGCTCAGCTGAACCCCGATCGTCTGATCAGTGCAGCATGTAAGGCAGGCTCTGCAGGAACAGCCAGTGCCCTGCTTCCAGTAACGTCCTGTCACGACCACAACTTCATCTATGCATTTGCAATGCTACTGATACAATGAAGATGTTCCTAGCACTGCTGAAGCAACACTGTTGTGACAACTGTGTGACAGTATAGCCAGAGATGCAGCAAACTGGTAGCCCCTAGCCCGCAGTACCTGTCAGTAGTTGGTTCTGGGCCTATATGAATGCCTGGGTAATCCCTCCCCAGCAAGAACTTGATGAAGGTGGTCTTGCCTGCAAGAAACGCCAGGCATCCATGCTGTTAGTGATGCAAGGACGAAGACTACTGCGGGAATATGCCACACTACACACGAGCATGGCATGCAGCATCTCGCACGGTGCTGTGTCTTGTGTCACGTGTCCCTCATTTTGAGACCTCTGTGTCAACAGAATCACTGCTTGCACACCGAAGGGCGGCTGTATGGGCTGAGAGCGGCATCAATACATGCGCACGGGGATATATTTCTGCATGAGCAGCACAGGCGCACCTGTGGAGTACTGTCCAAGGAGCAGCACTGATGGTTTGGCTTCGAAGTCGCTCTCGTTAAGCAGCGGGCTGAAGAAGGAACCAAACTTGAACTGGTCCTCCAGCGGCCGAACCTGCAGCGATGATGTACATAAGACGTGGCTACAGTCACATGAGGCAACAGTTGGCCAGGTGGTGAAACATGGCATAAGCTGCTGTTGGGCGGCCAAGTCTGACACAAGTCACTTCCTTAATGAATGTTGCACACGCCCCTTGCAACCGGCGCATACGACTGCTGATGCCAGCAGCCAAGCACAACCCATGTACATGACACAGGTTTCAGGCACGCAGCATAGTGCAACAAACACCACATGCTTGCAACCAGCTGTAAGCATCCCCACACCCTCTTGAGCCACTTACGCCCGTGGACGCTGGTGTTTGTTCTTCAGATTCCTATTCTATGCAACCCAATGGAACACTTGCTTTGATTGACAACACATGTGTTCGTGTTGCAATGAGCCTGATCCCTGAGGCACATAAGCCGTAGTGTGCCGTTTCGATCACCTTGTGGAAGTACACTTGCTTGAGGCCGTCCACTATGCTAGTGACAACCTTCTGTGGCACAGGCTTCTTGTGCTTCAGTGCTAAGCTACG
>NSMO01006462.1:6691-20410 GCA_002588565.1 Coelastrella sp. UTEX B 3026 | reverse complement strand
TAGCTCAGGCAAGAGGTGGTGTGATCAACCATAGGGACTGTTAGTTAGCCAGGGGTAGATGACCCATGCATGTGCAGGTACATTCAGGTCTAAATCCACTGCAAAATGTGGATCTTAATAGATGTAGAATGCTGTTGGAGCTGGTTCATGTTGGACTGTGACACAACAATATGTGCAGGCCAAATCATATGTTGGCCTGGTAGATTCCACTAGTCGTGTAGATTTTTCGTAGGCTTGACTGCATGCTAGGTTGTGGTAGAGGCTAGTGACCAGTAGTATGTGTGAAGTAGAGTGTTTGTAGAGTTTAGGAACGACTCTGCATAGCATGCATCATGACCATGCACATTTAGAAATAGGGTGTCATATTCGCCGGATGTAATAGCAGAGTTTAGGAGAGTTTTGTTGTCGTTTTGCAGTTATTGATTGTTGACTGACTTGTATTTCAAAGGACGCTGGTAGGTTGGGGTAGGCGCTGACTTTGACCTTGAGACACAGCTGACTGTCACTGAGGTGCCAACTGAGACTACTTTGACTGTAGGTTGACTGGCTGCAGACTCAGCAACATGTTATTGTTAGCTAGGTTGAATGTTATAACACGTTACACCAGACCCAGTCAGAAACAGGATCTAGGCTTGTAGGCCATTGCTTTACTATTGAAATGCTCCCTCTGATAGGCAGTGCTAGGGATGTAGCACAGTCAGGCATCCATCATGGACATGTTATAACGGTTATAACATGTCATAACAGATTTTTAACCTTCGAACTGGTTAGCTGCAGATTCGGCAGATAGGCAGTTAGGTAGCTGACTACCAACCTTCTGACGGCAGCACATACTTACGCGACAGTATTGAGCCATGCACTTCTGCATTGACATGTTAGAGTGGCTGCGAACAGGACAGATGCATTGACATGTGGTGAATCAGCACAGCCGAAGATCAAAAGGTTTGCCCAGTTGTGGGCGTTTTTCAGTGACATCCGAGTTTGGGACCTTTCGCATTCCTATGGTAACATATTCTTCATCATTGATGTGTGGTGAAACACTTGTATCTTTGTAGCGGGTGATGACTGGCCATGGAGGTACCTAGGCAGATGACGGTCACCAGGAAAGGACCAGTAGGGTAGCCATAGACAAGCAGTTACAGCAGACCAGGAGCCAGGAACAGTTTGCCAGGAGTGTCGATCGGCACAGTGAGTTTTTGAGGTGATCCATCATTGGTTATCGTATGCCACCGGCCTGTCAGGTGGCGGCCCTTTGCATGTAGCATGCAGCAATATGCTTGGCATTCTATGCTGCATAGCTAAAGCCTTGGTGTCGTTTACAGGCGGTGGAGTTGTTGTAAGGCTGAGACCCAAAATGCACACCGCATGGTGCTGACCGCGTTGGCAAGCAAAATTGCACTCAGCAACTTGCCGGGCATTATGCTTGTGCTATTGCGGTCTTCTGGCCCAATGCCTGGGGATGCAGGTACCACACTGGCGTGTCTGCAGCACCTTGTTAATAAAAGTGACTGAGCCCATGCAACAAGATAGATGCGCTAGCAAAGCTGCAGTGCCATGCACCTTACGAAGCACCATGTGGTGCTCATGCCGAGTCATTTAGCCTTTTCATCTGTATGTGTGCCAACTGGCACTCCAGAGGCACTGGCGGCATGATCGGCGTGCACTTGGAATACAGGGTCATTGAGGGGGACAATCGGACGTTGAGAGCCGGACTTGCTAGGCTTGTCTAAGAGACCGTGCCAATGCAAACAGGATAGACTCCTATCGGATGCGCTGGCAAAAGCTGTGATGCCATGCATGGGGTACGCCACCCAAAAGAGTCAGGGGCTGAGGCTTGTGTGGGTGTGCTGGACGCTCAGCTGACACACACGCCACATCTCAGCCCACACAACTGATGTTGGTGGCTGTGAGTACAACAATTCACGAAGAGTGACTCTTACAACAGTCCACTGGGGCACACCCAACTGCTCAGAAGGTGAAGCCATGCTTAGGCAACGTAAAAATGACAGTCGTATGTCGTTTCCAACTATCCGTCTCCCACTCTATGTTGCCTCCCATAAAGTGCGCATACACTCTCGACATGGGTACACCTACTCCAATGCCCTGAAACTGACTGCCGTGGTTACGAGAGTATTGATACCTGTCAAACACAGCACAAGCAGCAGCAGCAGCGGCAGCGGGAATAAGCGTCGGCACAAACTGCTGGAGATGTTGAATGAAGAATGATATTCATATCTAATCAATACTGTGAGCCATATCAGCTTGCACTGCCGTTGCTGAGCTCAACAAGTTGTGGCAAGGCGATCAACATCCAGCTGTGCACGAGTGGTGCACAGCACCACTGGTGCTTGTCATGTTATGTTACAACAAGGTGCTGTACGACACTATGGCATGTTGAAGGGCATGAAAAGATACACATTCTCATATATGCATCAAGGGCTTCTCAGCTGTGAACAGCACTGAGTCCCCCTGCTGAAATCCTGCCAAGTCCTCGAGGATAGGTATGGCCCCTTGTAACCCACAAAGGGCTGGGAATCTGGACAAATCCTTAATAAATATTAGTTTCCTCTTGTACTCCTCTACCTAAAGCACTTGCTCCCGTGACTATCTGAGTTGTTGTTGCATCACTAGGCTATGAAAAGCATGCCAGCCCCCCTGTGACAGATAACTGCTAAGTCCCCAGGGTGAGTCAGTGGCCCCTTGTAGAGACACCCCAAGGGCTAGGAATTTGGACAAATTGTCAAGATCAAACATGTACTTTAACACGTGAAGCTGGTGCAGCTGTGATTGACTGGATTGCTGAGCGGCTCTCAGACTACCATGCCAGGCTTGGTGGTGTCGGAGGGCCTGACAGTTTGCCTGGCCTGATTGATGTGCTGGCGTTTGCGGCATAGTGTCGTACATGTGAACATGCACGTGGTACATGTGCGACATGTATCGCACATGTAAGTACCTGAAGATCAGTTGACTACCCATTGCAGCCAACTGCGAACTTTGCAAAGGCTCGGGGTTATGAAGTACGCTTTTTGGTGGAGAGTACCGTCAGAGAGAGTCAAAGTGTCCACATGAGTCATCAGCGATACAGCCTCAATTACTCAAACCCTGCCGAGTACACAAATGTAACTTGCCTCTCTAAGAAACCGACAGCTTGGAGAAGCCCACAACTGACAATGTGTGTCGCTTGATCTTACAGCTGTCGGTTGGATAAACAACAAAGCCAAACAGTAAAGCAGAAAAGTGTCAAACCTAAGCCACAGCCTCACTTACGTAGTAAAGGATTTCTTAGCGCTTGTCCAAAAGTAATCATACATATGCGCCGCTTGCCCGGCTGGTATCCCATGTCCAACATCAGTAACCTTGATCTGCACCTGGCTGCCATAACCCCCAACCGGCATTGCTTCTTCTGCTGTGCTGCTGCTGCTGCTGGCTGTGCTGCTGCTGCCTGGGGTGGCTGTGCCTGGTATTTGTGTTATTTCTATTAATACCGGTTGAGCGTCGTCGACCTCCCATGCACCATATCGGGCTACTACAGCCTGCAGCAGCAGCGGCAGCAGCAATAGCAGTAGCAATAGCAGTAGAAATAGCGGTAGCAGCAGCAATAGCAGTAGCAGCATTAGCAGTAGCAGTACCAGCAACAGCAGTAGCAACAACAATCGCAGCAATAGCAGACGCCACCATCGCTGCCAGAGTCGACTCAACAGTAACCAGATTTGCTTCTTCTTATAGCTTTCAGACAAGTTCAGACAAATAAGCTGATCTGCTGTCAGCTGTGGGAAGCGGCCTTTAAAGCTGCTGAAAACAGACACACACACCCAGGATGATGCACAAGGGGTTGACCCCGAGGGTTTACCCTATTTTGATACTGGATTATCATTATTCTTCCAATGCGGTGGGGTAATTATTATTAAATTATTAATTCAATTTTCTTTTATTTGTATTATATATTAGTTTATTATCATGCATTAAATTACTGCGATGTGAGATGGGGGTGTTTGAGGATTTCAATGTATGTTCAAGGGATCAAGCCCGGCAGCATTGGCATTCAAATCAAACAGAACAAACGGTGCAAATTGCATTCAAGTGTATTGCAGTTGCTCTTTCATTCTAAAAGTTCACTGAACTCCTGACTGTGAGTGCGTATTTCACAAGCGATTGACAGAAGTTCACTCATATCGCACCTGCATTGCGTTTTTGAGCACTTCCGTGAGCACAAACTCCACATACGGGACCACCAGTGTCGCTGTGGTGTTGCCCTGGCACATGATAGTCACATCAGGAGCTGCGCTGTTCTTCTCTATACAAAAGGCCCTGTCGCAATCCACCAGCAGCAGCAGCAGCAGCAGCAGCAGCGACGGCAGCATGAAGAACTCCTGAATGTTTCACTGCCAGTTGTCCTTGCTAGTGTTTATAGCTCAGGAAGATGCTGTCGTGGCCATCAGCTGCACAGGCAGTCATCGAATGAATATAAAGATAGCATGTCGGGTCGTCAAATTAGAGTTCCAGTAATATCTTGGGTTTTGCAGTTCTGCCAATAAACATCCCCTCCCCGCCGCCACCCCCACCCCCCACCCCCACAGGGTTTAGGGTTAGGGTTAGGGTAACCCTGAACCTTAAACCCTAAGCCCCCCCCCCCCCCCCGAGGCGCCGCACATTCAACTCTGCTGGTGTTGCGGGCTCCAGAGTCATACTGTGTCATGCTGGTCATTATGTGTCAATGCCCAGCTGCTTTGTCACGCCCATGAAGACATCAAAACCCTCACAATCAAACCCTCCTAAGCCAAAAGAGAGCAAGGTTGAGCGCCCCCTTCCCCCGAACACCAACACCGAACCCACCGGCAATCTTCTGCCACGTTTTGCACAATCCTATGCACGGACGCCTGCCTCCGTATGAGACTGACAGCGGCACCTGGCTGCACCGTAAGCTGCTGATGTGGCGGGGTATAAGGCTGCCGGGGGTCTGTGGTTTTGTGACCTGGCTCCTGGTAATGCTGCACTGGCTCTCTACCGCTGCTGCTGCTGCTGCTGGAGGGCTCACTGCTGCTGCTGCTGCTGCTGCTGGATTGCAGTGCTGCCAGTGCTGCTGAATGCTGAGTCAGCATGACACGGGCGCTGAGTAGATACCAGTGACAAAGGTCTAACATGCGGTTTAGCCACCGGACCTGCAGTGCACAAAACCGCGGCAGGAAGCCAAAATCAGCCGTAATAGTTGCCTGTTACATGATCAAAGAATATGCGTGTACAAAGACAACATCTGTGTGAAGGCAGGGTTCAGAACATGGGACACAAACACTTGACACATAGACCTAACATGCGCTTCAGCCACCGGACCTGCAGTGCACAAAACCGCGGCAGGAAGCCAAAATCAGCCATCATAGTTGCCTGTTACATGATCAAGGAGTATGGGTGTACAAAGACAATATCTGTGTGAAAGCAGGGTTTAGAACATGGGACACAAACACTTGACACATAGACCTAACATGCGCTTCAGCCACCGGACCTGCAGTGCACAAAACCGCGGCAGGAAGCCAAAATCAGCCATCATAGTTGCCTGTTACATGATCAAGGAGTATGGGTGTACAAAGACAATATCTGTGTGAAAGCAGGGTTTAGAACATGGGACACAAACACTTGACACATAGATCTAACATGCGGTTTAGCCACCGGACCTGCAGTGCACAAAACCGCGGCAGGCAGCCGATGATGTTTGCGTATAACGTGATCAAAAGTCACCAGATTGCAAAGACAATGTCTGTCGAAAGCACCTGAAAGCAGGGTCAAAACATGCGAAAGCAGGGTCCAGAACATGCAATGCACAACACTGTCACCAAGACTCAACATGCGGTTTAACCACCAAACCTGCAATCCAAAACCGCAGCATCTAGGAATCATCAATGTCGATGCCTGTCTGCTGAAGGTTAGGAAAATCTGGACACCAAGCCTCTTTGCACGGTGCGATGTGGTTGTACCACCCAAATATATTTGTTTGTACAAGCAAGTTGCCGGCATGTGAGTTGATGCTACGTACCACAGAGCCAGCCGGGTGCTTACTGATTCAGGTTGCCTTGCACAACGCAAGTCAACCTCACTCAGTGAGCACTCGGTTGGCTCTGTACTATGCGCAAAAGGCCATTGTTATGATTTATTTTCCGCGTTCATCCAATGGCTTGTGTTTGATGTTTAGTGTTGGTGTTATCAGCTGGCTTGTCCAGCGTGAATGTGTAGTGCCCAATAACTCCGCAACACCTGATCATCCACCAGATAAACACAATCGTTCTCCGCTAGCTTATGTATAAGTGTACATCGCTGGAAACCTTGCGCGGGTGCTTGTCAAAGCTAAGACACTGTCCATGAATTTACCACAGTAGCATAGCAGTTATTCTGTATATAAAATATTACATCATGTAATGATTGTATACTTGTTATACTATATTATATATCTTGTATAATATCTTGTATCGTAACAATTGTACTATTTGTTGTATAGCATCATTTACAGTTTATGCGGGCATTTGCTCTGCATAGAATCACCATTCAAACAACGCCGGAATTACGCAAAAACACAGCTCGACCCCTTCAAGATTATTCAGTCACTATCCATCTAACATAATGCATTGGTAAGACCTTCTGCACTTGTACCTACTTGGTGCGTATCTGTCCACCAGTGTTTGCTTTCTGTGAGTTGCTGAGCACTCGTAACCAGCTTCCCCACTTCAATTTCCAAGTGTTCCCGGAATGTTGCTAAATGTGACTCAAAGTGCTGCAAGCCAGAGATATCCCCTGTTGCAGCAGCACAGGCAATACAATCAATAAGCACATCATCTGCTGGGGTACCCTCACAATCAATGTCTCATATGATGCTGCTGCTAGCCTGCAAACGGCACAGCTGACAGAGACACTGCTGCTGCTGCTCCTGCTGCTGCTGTGTGTTGCTGGGCAATTCCCGCCTGAGGGATCAAGCCAGCAACCAATGGCTGACTCAGAACTCTGTTGTCTGCTAACCGTACAAATCACCGTTACTGCTGCTGCTGCTGCTGCTGCTGCTGTCGATGCCCAGCCAGCCCACAAATGAATCAGCTGACAGAGACACATTGCTGTTGCTGCTGCTGCTGTGTGTGTATAGCTGGACAAGCCCCATCATTCGTACTCGTGTGAAGCCAAGCCTCCAATCCCTGGCCACCTCTAGACAGTGCTGGCCAGATCACCGCCACATATACTGCTGCTGCTGCAGCCAATGCCCACCCAGCCTGGCAACGACACAGCTGACAGGCACATTGCTGTTGCTGCTGCTGTGTGTGTTTAGCTGGACAAGCTAGCCCCATCATTCGTACCAGTGTGCACAAGCTTCCAATCCTTGGCCACCTCTAGGCCCCGGGCTTTGCTGCTGATGGTGCTTTGTAGCAACTCCGCCAGGTCACCGTTACCAGGATGCGGCATGGCCTGTGCAAAGGAAGTTGGTGAAGATGCAACAGCAGGAATCTGACATGTCAAAGCACGAACTGCAGGCTAGTATTATGTACTCAGGCAGAAGCGGGTAGATGCAATGGAGACAAGCAAGGATTGTGTGGTTTGCACGGCAGCGACCACCATTACAGCGTTGCGTAGCGCAACGTGCACCAAATCCCTCAGAGGCTATCTTGCAGTTGTAAGGTGGCTGATTTATTGGACTAACATACTGTGTGCAGTGGACCATAGCAACATCAACCCTGCTACGAGCTGTGGCGAAACACTGTCAGGTGTAAAGTTGCAGGCCAGAATGCGCACAGAATATCATGAATGGCGATTGGCGGTTCAGTCGGGCTGCCCAGAGCTGATAGCGGTGTGTAATAGGCCAAGCACACACCTCCAACCTGTGTATGTGATTCTGCAAACGCGCTGGTAGTTGGCTTTTGAGAAAAATGGCGGAGTTTGTGAGCCGTTCCAATGTAGGGTGTCTGCATAAGTTATCCAGCTGTGCTATTGACACTGGGTGCACAAAATTTGGGGTCAAAAGCTGCTGGTTGTACAGCCGCTGCTCGCCGGGATCCGGGTCTGGGATTGTGTGAGGGAATCGGACCACGCTGCGGTGCAGACAGCGTTGTAGTTTTGAATCAACATACAGCAACAGCTGCTGTGCTTACACACCAGGAGAGCTCCAGCCCACGTAGGCTGTCGCTGGTCCGTGCGAGCAACTTGAAGTGGTTTAGCTATACTTGTAAGAGTGAAAAACACGCTGTTTGAGCGCATGCTGGTGAGATACAGGACAACGCAGTTTTGTCACCTTCGAATGCAAGATACACTGCCTGGGTGGTCGACTGCGCTCCGTAAGCTGCCACAGGCCGCAGAAAGCAATTTACCGCACTTAAAAACACCTCGTAGCGCCATTGAAGATAGTGACCACTTTCGTTTCACGCAACCTGTACTGACTGATCCCGTACGTGCCACGAACACACTGTCGCAACCGGCACAGGTATAAATATTCGTTCTGATCTGCATCTGCGAGCGTCGATGTACATGCGCACGTCCTTTCCAACCTTTCAACTTCATTTTGACAGCTTGCTCATCCGGCGCGGAAAGGTATCTGATCCAATCGTCAGCTGGGAGACCATTCAGCAGTGTTTTCACGTATTACAGCTGCTTGACCGATGCCAGCCTGGCTGTATCCTGCTGTCTGACCAGGTGTCATCCCTCAAGCTTACTGTAGCGTGCATGCCTAGGAGAGGAGTTTGAGACTTGTTGAATTTTGTTATATGACGCTATGGACACTGCCATCAGCTTGAGCGCGCTGCATGTGTTTGTGGCGTTGCTGGTGCTCAATGCCGTCAGATGGCTGCTTATGCGCAGTAAAAGTGGATTCATTCATCAACATAAAACTCGTTTATCACTGGAGATAGCAGCTCTGCGAAAGCAAGCTGAGCAGTTCAACACACCAAGTACCTACGTGAAGTGTGCAAAGTTCCAGAGGCTGGCAAACGCAAAAGAGAAGGAGCTGGCCGCTCTACAGGCTCATCAAGAAGTCAGCATGCAGGATAGAGTGAACGCAGTGGTGTCGACATTGAAAGTAGGTGGCATCAGGGGTTACACGGCAAAACCTACTGTTGTTGTGCCAGCTGCACCACTCCACGTGCAGTATCATGCATAAGCGCATGCTTCGGGCATCCATATAGTTAGTCGTGGTTGTTGTTGAAGCACCTGCTTGTAGCTCAGCATCTCGTCTGCTGTGGCTGTCCTGCAGGTGGTATTCATTGGCTTAGCTATCATAGCATGGTGGGGCAAGGCACTCCTGCACATTCCGCCACACTTCACGTGGCCATTCAATCGCTTGCTGGCGTTCCCGCATGCCAGCAACTACCTGGAAGTCGGAGCAGTAACAGTCCTGCCATGGGTGGCGATGTGTGACAGGGTCAGTGTACTGCTGGCTCGTGTGGCTTTCCCACAGCAGCTGCTGGATCTCCGGACAAAACCATTGTCCACCGTACAGGAGGAGCCGGAAGCGATTCATTGATGATGCAGCCATAATGAGTCTACCGACCAAAGGAGCAACCGGAAAGGATAGCCATTCCTGCATGCGGGTTCTGCAACAGCAATATCAGTCTCAGTGGTCTTCTTGCTGCACTTTCGCTATGCCGTTTTAGTGCTGGCAAGACTGATCCTCAGTATGTTGACAGGCTTAGTAGGCCCTTCGGCAGTGTCATCCTTTGCTTCCCGTTTTAGTGGTCACCCAGCCGTTATGTGTCCATCGCAGCCGCAGCACAGCAGCGGGTTCCACCCTGCATCAGTCATCTGAAAGGTTGCTGTGTGCTGTAAGCCAATTCCGAGGTCAGGTGCAAGATACCCAGCAGCCTATCAAGCGGACCGGTGAAGCAGTGCAACAGTGGTTTGTGTGCAGCGCTTGGGTGGTGGTTTGTCTTGCATGTGTGTGGTGCCACAGTGCTGCGACGTTTCGTTGCTGCTAGTGCTTGAACACGCAAGGCTCACGACCACGTGCAGAGTTTGTTCTGGGTTCCGCTATGAAGCTGGTATACACATATTTGCATCTCCCATGTTTGCACCATCACAGGGTTTGCTTGCCTGTTTATGCTGCACTGGCATTGCAGGGACTTCAGCATGCCAGGTCAGCTTGCCAGAGCCTGACCTGTTTGCACCATGTGAGTCTTGTTGTGGGTCTCTCGCAGACCAGACACTCAAAGGCCAGTGGTCGATTGGATTTGTTAGTCCATCGTTATTGCACCACATGGCATCATCTGCATGTGCATTGATGGTTGCAGATGCTGGGCATCACCTTCCCATGACCTGGCACTCCTTCATGGAATTGCAGGAAGGGATTCATGATTGTAGGTGTGCATGACAGCAGTCCGAGTAGGAAACCTTGGTCCTAGAATGGTTGCATTGCATTGGTACTGCACTCACAACGTGCAGCAGAGTCTTGCAGCGCTTCCAACTGCATGTCAGTATCTATGGAAGGACTAACAGTGTCGGTCAGCTGGTTAATAATGGTGTCCAGTGTGCCATTGCCTCTCAGGCCAGTGCTTGTGAAGTTGGCGTGCTGCATGTCCGACAATTCATTTGCATGGCTGCAGAGACAGCAGTCTCATAGGACCCTGCCTCCGACTGCAGCAGTAGGTTTAGGTTAAACCCTAAACCCTAACACAACCTTTGACATATGCTTGCACCATATGTGTTGCACTCTGCCATGGCTAGTGTCACAATGTTGGGCTTGTTGCCAGAGGACCGAACGACAGCTGTTATATGGCAGTAGCGTTTCAACAGTAGCTAGCTACTGCAGTACAAATCATTAGAGTTGTGTGTGTTGGTGTGGTGCAGTGCCCAGCTGGCTGGGCACATCATGATGCATGAGTGAATTATTGCCGTTGTATTTGCGGTGCAGCATCTTGTCATGCAGGAGCTGGCCGTGGCGCTGGTCTGCGGCTTCTGGTGTTGAGCTATTTGTGCGTTCATGTGAATGGCATTTGTTTGGGGCCGCTGTGTTTGCTAGTTGGAAGTACAAGCCAGCAGATGGTGGCTGAGCCCGTCGCAGCCAGCCTTGTGTGTATTTATTGTTGCTATTATCGTATAATATGCAAGCATGTATGGCCTGTGCTCTAATAGAGAGAGATACGTGGTGTGGTGTAGTTGTGGTGCTTTAGCCCTTTGCAGTTACTCACGGCTGCAGCTTTGCAGCCCCCTGTTTGACGCCACCTAGCGAATGATATATGATGAACATGTTGCCCTGTCAATGCTGCACAATCGCCGGGGCGCTCCTCCTTGTATTGATTTCTGCCCTCTAAGTTATGTTTCATGGTTGGGTCCGGAACTTGTGGTAGACGAGACTGTCGCCGACAGCTTTTATCTTCTATTGTTGTGACAGGGTGATAAGTCGCTGCTGTCGTGTTGTGCTAGTTGTCTCTTTGCTGAATCGGCAACTCACAGTCAGTGATTCTTGCTAGGCTTCTGTGCCAGTGACATGCAGCAACGCACATATTGGTTGCAGTCTGGTGCTTGATTCTTGCTCCGAGAAGTGCCTGGGGATTTTTGCGGATTCGGTAGCCACTGGTGAGGTGTGCAGTAGAACTCAACTCAATGATGTTGCACTGCTGTGATCGTTTGTTTGTTTGTGCCTCTTTGTCAGCCTTTGGCCATGAGACCGTCCAGTGTGCGCTCCTAGCATTGCCAGGAGCCACTATAGATTTTTAAACAAACTTGCCCTATTCTGTGCTGGCAGCTCAACTCAGTTGAACCAAAGTTTTGTTGAACCACAGGTCTGAGTCAGAGAGTCTCTGCCAAATGATTGCGTACCTACTCCATAGGTTGGAGATTACCAGGATCATCTGCCAGGGAGATGATCTCCCTGGCAGATGGCGGGCACTACTTGCCCTTGCAAATGCCATTCGCAAATGTTTGAAGTCGAGAGCAAACCCGGTCACCGGATGAGCGTGCTTGCTTGTGAAAGGTTGCAGACTTCCAAAGGCGCCCACTGGCCCAGTGGGCGGTGGGTATGGAAAAGCTGGCAGGTTCTTACACCCACCGAAGCAGGTACTTAGTGAAAGTAGTTACATGCGTTCAAGTTGAAAGGGCATTCTCTGATTAGCTGAATATCAAATTCCTACAAAGCACGCTGCAGTTGATGCACATTTGAGGCAACGGCCATGCTTTCTGGAGTGGCCACTCGCTATACCAACAGTACCACCACCAACCCTGACGACTGGCACTGAGTTTGCGGCCCAGCCCGCCGTGCATTGACAGCACAGACTAGAGCCTGGCACACACAGAGCCTGCTGCCTCACCCCTCTGCCTGAAGTACAGCTGTCAGATGGCCTACAAAGGCTTCCACTGGCAAGCCAACACGCAACACTACCCAGCATCGACGTGTTTGTGACTGCGTTGGATTATGTCTCAAATGCACTCTCTCAACTGCACAGAGGTCCTCCACACAGGCCACCATGAAATTCATGCGCCGAACACCTCTACGTATTCTTACCTGCGACATAGCCCCACTGGCAAAGTTGCATGAGCCATGCATGGTGGGAAGAGCACAAAGCAATCACAACAGCAATGCAGTTCAACCCTGACCTTAGGCAGTCACAACAAGTCATCAACACACAAATGGCATATGCTTTAAAATGATGATGGCAAACTACCACATTGAGTCACAAAGCTCACTAAAAGTCTGCATCCAACGTAGCTTTATAGGCAACCAGGTCTATGCAAATCAATCAATGGGTATCCTTAGATTCATCTGTCACAGGGCTACCAACTAGCAACACATCAACTAACAACTATATAGTCTTGTCACATGCGCTGGTCAAACGAGACGAGGGGGGCATCAATGGGGACCATGACTAGGATGACAACAGAGCTACTAGAACAGCTATCCCAAGGAAAGAGCAACGACATGCAAGCTAGACATGGAATCACATGCACACATGCACAGGTTACAGGGCCATCGCATACGGCCATCACGCCATCAAGCAGGACTCACCAACCCACACAACATATGTTAAACGTTTATAACATCAACTTCACGATCTGACAGTTAACCTGTCATTTACTGCACAAGTCTGGACACATACTTGCTGCCTTCAGACATGTACAGCAAAGCACTGCAGCTGTACAATAAGGTAATTTGCTCGCCATGCTACTGCTACCGCTGCTACATTGCACAGGCAAAGTTGAGATGAAGCATGCTCACACAGATGAGATTCAGAGCTCTCGACTTGTGTGCTGACATCGCTGTCTTACAGGAGCCAGATGCTTGCATGCATGCACTGCAGGGTACAGCCGAATACGTGAGATAAATAGAGATCACCCCTAGCATGTGAACCACTTAGATCACAGAATCTGCTGCACATTCTGTACCAGACAGACAGACAGCTGTACAGTAGATCATACATGCACAACAGCTTATACTGGGGAGCATCAACATGCTGCTCCTATATATGAACAGGGTATAAGTTGAGACATAAACAGGGTATAAGTTGAGACACTACAGATTGCCAAAGACGCCCCTAGTCAACAACAGATACCAGCCAACAAAGCATCCAAGCACAGCGTAAGTGGCACAACACAACTGGCACACGGAACTACTGCTTGTGCCCTGGCAGGCACTCCCAGCCATAGCCCGACGCCTTATCTATCAACCACTGCCGCGAATTGGCGCAGAGGACATAACCCCCATACAAGCTAGCTCTCTGTACAAGCTAGCGCAGTGCAGTGATCCTCAGCTGCAGCAAACGCACTGAAACC
>NSMO01006456.1:2043-12610 GCA_002588565.1 Coelastrella sp. UTEX B 3026 | reverse complement strand
ACAATGCGCAAACAGCGGGTAATACACGCCGACTGTGTCGGAAAGTCGCGCAGGCTTAAGCAAAACCCCCTTCCGCTTGAAAGAAAACATCGTTGAGGTTGCGGGCGCATTAGATTGCCAGGGAGCCTCGTTTCGGGGGCGTTTTGTAAGTGCGGCCTTCGCGTCTGTGCTTATACGATTGTCCCTGCACTCACATCTACGAACCGCCTCGTGATACCACGCTGTGCCTTGGAACGTTCACATCTGCTCTGTTCACCTGTAGCATGCTTGCATAGTTATGTTCAGGCAAGGATATGGCACTATCAATGCTTGCATAGCTAGACCCGGAGAGCAGGGGCCAAGCAGCTCCAGAAATGTTGACCCTGGCACCAGCCAGCGCATCAGCCGCCCCAACAGCTGTTGTAGGCCAGGCAAACGCAGGCAACCGGATTTTGTTCCTGGTGGTTGTACGTGGAGCTGATTCGGATTGTCTTGAGGACCCAAGGCCAGCTGGCCCACGCTACACTAGGGACTCTCTGCGGAGTCTCCTGCAGTTGCTGGGTTGCAAGCCTCGTGTGGCCTACAAAATCATGCTAGCGGTGTTTCAGGCAGTCGACCAGGCAGTCATTAACGCCAGACAGCAGCGCATCTCTCGCAAGACATTCCAAGTACACCCGCACCGCAATGGCAAGGTGTATGTCAGCCTGACACGGGCAGACTTCATGCTACTTGTGTCAACATGTGCAGCACAGTACAGCTACAAGATCAGCCCTTCATCAGATGAGCTCAAAGTAGCTTGCAGGTGTGTGTTTGGTGCTGCAGCAGGCGCATGCGACGCCATCGGCCCCCAGCTCTGCTGCAGCCTGAAGCAGCAGCTGACAGTAGTCTGTTTTTTTTTTGCGGCAACATTGCATGGGTTATAAGAAGTGTGTGGCACAGACGTGATGGCTCCTGCAACTATCAAATGTTCGTGACATGCTGCTTAGGTTATCGCCAGGTCACAGTTGGAGCCCAGCATGCACATGCAGCGTCCCCTGCACAGTGGGGTTCCTGCACTACGCAAGCAGCTCGCACTTTGCTCCAGCCTGGGCAGGAGTCATGCTGCTGAATCCGCTCATTTGTGTGCATTAACTGACGGAGCCGTTTGATCCTTCCTGCTGCAGTTTGCGTGAGAGGCGACGCTGTGTGGTGGTGTTGCTGAGCGGCACCAGTGGCAGTGGCAAGTCAACACTGGCATCTATCTTGGTAAGGTATTGGCTTCTTTGAACAGGTTAGGCCCTAGGGCAGTTCACAGCAGCAGGGCTGGTCTGCGTTTGTTGTGAGAGACATTCAGCGCCTGGCTGGCTGGCTTGTGGTGGAGTGCAACATATTTGTTGGGAACACTCTGCAACGTGTCCTTGTTGCCTGCTTCTTGAGCATTTAAGCAACACAAACGCATCCGAGTATTGCACAGTAGCCTGAGCCTCTATAGCTAAGCATGTCGCAGCACTTCTTGTTAATCAGGCTGGTTCATTCTGACCAGTGCTTCTGTGGCAGTGAAAGATGCTGACGCATGCTGCCACACTTGTTACTTCAGGCTAACCGCCTGGGCATCACAACTGTGATCAGCACAGACAGCATTCGCCACATGTTGCGCAGCTTCAACAGTAAGGAGTCAGCACCACTCATATGGGCCAGCACATACCAGGCTGGAGAGGCAATCAACCCGGTTAAGGGAGGAGAGGTGCGTGTGACAATGCACCGCCCATCTAGCAGCGACTGACTGCTTTGAGCCAAACCTGCAACTTTGCTTGGTGCGGAATGACGACGACTAGACACATTGGGTGCAATATGTTGCAGCATCTGCTTGGCCTGCTTAGCAGGTTGCATCGTGGCATCGTCTGTGGCGGCTGTAGCAGCACAACATTTGTTGGAACACTTGGTGTTCTGCAACAAGCAGGACTGTCACTAGCAGTCCTGCAAGGCGCTGCACGTTGACACGGTACAGCAGCTCGTCTTCGTGCGGTACACAAAGCTGCGTGCCTTTGCATAAGCTAGATATACTCGCTGTGACACTGCAGCACCAGGCAGTGGGCCCTCGGAATCCGAGGCTCGGATGTTTTCTGCCAGGGCACCGCAAACAAAGAGGGGTGGTCCTGCACATGCTGTGTATGCTGAATTGCTTCGACTGTGTTACTGCTGTATGACAGGTCATGAGTGAGAGTGAGCGTGCTCTGAGTGGTTACAAGGCCCAGTGTGAGCTGCTGGCTCAACAACTGGAGACACTTATTGCCGGGTGTGAGGAGAGACAGCAAAGCTTGATTTGTGAAGGTGCGTGTGTAGCAGCTGTGCAGCGTATGCGCTGCCTGAAACCAGCACTACAAGTTGACTGCATGGAGGAACCTGGGTTTGAAATCGGAACAAGTGGTTTGTGTTGTAGATGGGTTGGCTGTATTGACCATTAGCAGTCTGGATACATTGCCAATCAACCAGCTCCATTTGCAGGTGCGGAGTCTATCCATTGAGGTGTTGATTTGTGTTATTCCTCAAACCAATACCTGACGTGGCCAGCAGTCCACAACACACGTCTCATTAGCATCTAGCTGTCGCCTGCTCATCTTGCCTTCTCTTCTGCTGTTTGCGCGCCCAGGTGTTCACTTGAACATCTCCACGGTGTTGAAGCTGATGTCCCGTCACCCTGATGTTGTGCCATTCCTTGTACACATTGCCAGTGAAGATAAGCACGTGGAGCGCATGGCTGTTAGGGCGAAGTATATGACCCTGGACCCACACAAAAACAGGTAGGCCATGGGTGAAGGGACAGACTGGTTGAGTGTATGGGTCCGATGCATCATGACTACATGCATTCCCTACCACTGCAGTGAAATGTCAGTCGCATGTTCTGCACACAGGCCAAAGGTGTTGCCGTGCTGCTTGGACATACTCACATGCTGACTACTGCTGGCATTACAGCCTGCTTACCACCAAACCGCTTGTGGTTTATGTTTGTCCAGGTATGTCCGGTACATGGGCAACATCAGGTTGATTCAGGAGTACCTGGTGCGCAAAGCTGACAAGTACGCCATACCGAGAGTGGAGAACAGCAATGTTGACAGAAGTGTGGGCATCATACACCTCACGGTCATGGGGTAAGAGCTTTGCTACGGCATTCATGTTTCTGTTTGGCTATTGCAGCTGCATTCAGATTGGCTATTGCAGCTGCATTCAGATTGGCTATTGCAGCTGCATTCTGTTTGGCTATTGCAGCTGCATTCTGTTTGGCTATTGCAGCTGCTTTCAGATTGGCTATTGCAGCTGCTTTCAGATTGGCTATTGCAGCTGCTTTCAGAATGCTGTCTGGCTCAGATGCTTGTGCAGCAAACTGTCTGTCTGTGATGACTTACAACGATCGCGGCCTGGACCCTTTCTTGCCTTCTAGAAGGACGCCGCCAGCTTGCTTGCCTTGGTAGAGTTGATGGGTGTCGAGTTTGCTGTCTAACAGATAAAACTTCGTAAAGTTGGTGAACATTGAAAGTGAGCATGAATCAAGGTAGAAGTATGCGTGCTTGTGAACAAAGCTGGCTTGCCTGTAGGCTGAGTCCCCGCACGGTCTGAATTCAACTACGCGCATGTACTGCTGCTGTTGATTTTGTCAACGTTGATGCCGAAACCTGAGCAAACGCTCGTGTTTCTTATGAGCTTGAAGGCGAACAGCACAGTACACATATTCAGCTGATAATGTTAGACAATGCCTTGAATGCCTTCAAACAACACCGCGCCGTGCATCTCGCCAGGGCAGGATCCGTACCAGCAAGTATTCAGTCGGACAGCTGTGCCTGGTTGCATACGCCAGCACCCAGGTTGATTGAGCATCTATCACATTGCTGCTGTATGCTTTTACTGCTGCTGTCTGCCTCCAGGTGTCTGAGGCGCATGGCCAAGGGTGAAAGTGTGTTAGACCACGCCACAGGCAGAGCACACATGCTGGCAGCTGAGTATGCAGCCATACTGGAACACCTCCAAGGGGAGAAGGAGCGAGTAGTGGCAAAAGTAACCTCATCAACATCAGCAGACCCAACTGCAGCAAGCAGTAGCAAGCAGCAGCAGCAGCAGCAACCGGGTGCTGCTGCTGCAGCAGCTAACAATGGTGCTGGCAGCAGTAGCAGCAGCAGCAAGATGCGGCATAGGAGATTTGGTTCAGCGGATCATGCCTTGCCGCCGGCAGCAGAGGTACTGGGTGGTGGTCAAGCTGCTGCTGCTGCTGGCAGCAGTCGAAGGAGCATCGACCTGCCGCTGCCACCATCTGTGGCAGCAGCAGCAGCAGTTGCAATTGATCGTCCTGCAGGCAGGCGCAAAAGCTCAGAACAGCTAGCAAACGTGCAGCAGCAGCAGTCCCTGGAAGCTCCGATCTCCGGCAAGGTTACTGTTACCGGCGGCACCAGCAGCAGTAACCAGCAGGCAGCTGCTGCTGCAGCTGACAGCAGCAGCAGCATCAGCATGCAGCAACTTGCAGCAGCACTGCCGCAGTTGCCTGCCATATGCACAGGCCAAAGTCGTGCAGCGATGCAGGTGGCTGCTGCTGCAGGTGTAGCTGCTGCTGCTGCTGAAGCAATCCCTTCTGATACTGCTGCTGCTGCTGCTGCCGCTGATGGCGACGTGTTGATGTCGCCTGATGGTCCAGTCATGAGATGGGAGAAGTTCTTGCTTGCGGGGTGAGCAGTTGGATTGATTTGGTCCTTGTTTTGGTCCCTGTAACAGACTCTCGTTCCAGCAATGTATCCGCACTTGACTGCTGTAGCTCTTGTTTGCGTGGCTTCATGCCGTGCTCAGACGAGCCATCGATTGCCTGTCTGAAATGACTGGCAATTTTTCCGCCCTTTGCATGGATTGAGCTTTCTGGGTTGCAATCATACGGCCATGATGGTGCTGGTGGACATGTGTTTCCTGGGGGACATCATCACACATAACTCGTTCCTCTACCGTAAGCAGTGCAATTCATGTAGCATTACACTATCTATAATGTCCGCAGCCTGTTTCACCATCAAACAAAAACTTGAGAACAGACTGCGCATTTTCATTATTTACACCTTATGTGTCTACTGTACTGCAGGAGGCTGTCTCATCTCTTGACATCACTTTCTCCGATCATCTTACAAGTGGTGTAGGCACACTTAGGCACAATATGCAAACGACTTTGATTGCGTGTGCTTATGCCTTGTGTGTCTACTGTACTGCAGGAAGCTGTCTCCTGGTGATGATGTTCAGCTAGCTGGTTCACCAGGAACACCCCTTGCTGCTGCTGGCCTGGCCATGGCCTGGCCACACGGCAGCAGCAGCAACCTGGGGCAAACCCAGAACCAGCAGCAGCAGCAGGGCATCAGCAGTGCAATGATTTCTGCTACATCAGTCACAGCAGATGGTCTTGTCAGCTCAGGTGGTGCAGAGGCTGTTGGTCTAGCAGCAGCAGCAGCATCAGGGATGTTTCCCAGCAGTGATGACCAGCATAGCAAGATGCAGCTTCAAAGCAGCGAACACGAAGGGCCAGAAGTAAGCCTTGAAGACACTCAGGCTGTCGACAATGCTGACAATGTCAATGATGCCGATGATGCGGACGATGCAGACATAGATGCTGACTCAGTGGATGATGATGTGAGTGAAGCAGATAACATCCTGAGCCCTAGTAGCGGCAGAAAGGGTTCTGGCAGCAGTAGGCAGCAGCAGTTACCGCGCAGTCAGACTGCTGCTGGAATTGCAGCGCGACGAGCGGACGGCAGCAGCCAGCCTGCAGCAGCTGTGCAAACTGGCGTTGGCAGCAGCAGCACCCTGCAAGCAGCTGGCAGCAGCACTCAAGCTGCAGCTGATGCAGTGGCCATGCAAGCTGATAGCAGTAGCCCAGCTGCAGCGACATCTGCCGCAGTGGGCTGGCAGGATGATGGCAATAGCAGTAGCCAGCAAGCGGCAGCGATCCAAGCGAGCAGTACTAACACAGCTGGTGTTATACCAGCAGTACAGCAAGCAGGCAGCAGCCGAGCTGCTGCTGCTGCCACAGCAGATACAGCAGCACAGAATGCAGGCAGTAGCGAGGAGGACAACCAATACAGCACTCACCCCAATAGTGACTTAGAATTTAGCTCAGGTGAAGAGTTAGACGAGCTTGGTGATTTGAACAGTAGTGATGGAGAGGGAGAGAGGTTCTTGATTGAGTACGGTTCGATGTGTGAAAGCACGACTTGTGATGAACATGATGAAGAGGATATTCATGATATGATGGGGCACGTAGGTCTGCGGGCATGGAATGGGGGCATGGCCCGGGCCCTGTGGCCGAGCTATCACCATGTGTACAACAGCAGCGGGAGGTGGAGCGGGGTGAACTTGGTGCGGGGTGTACAGTCAGCAGATGGCTCAAGCAATGCAAGGCCTGGGGCTGCTGATAGCAGCAGCAGCAACGGCGTCGCGCCGGGTCACAACCGGACCGCAGATCTCAGCAGGAATAGCTTAGGCAGAGTCGCAGAAGATAGCCCCTTTGTGGCTGCTAGTGCTGCTGCCACTGATGTTGACAGCGGATCGCAACCCCAGAGCGGGTTGCCGCCTCTGAGCCGGAGCAGTAGTGCTGCTGCCAACGGCGCTGCTGCTGGCAGCAGCAGGTTGATGAAGCGGAGTGGCAGCAGCGGTTACGGGCGGGGTGTTGGCAGCAGGGGCAGCAGACAACGGCGGTCTGGCAGTGGTGGTTTGGATGTGAGCTCGCTGCAGCAGTTCTCAGGACTGAGAAGTCCTCAGAGGGGATTGTTGCCTCCTAGCAGCAGTGGGCAGCAGCGTGGTCTAACACAGCAGCAGCAGGATGCAGATTTTCAGGAACAGCAGCAGTCCCAGCAGAGTGTGGATGGGTGAACAGAGCTAGTTAGCTGTGCGTGCAGTAGCAGGCCACAGTCAGCAGCAGCCTACAGTCCCCAGCAGTGCATTGCAGCATGCAGATAAGCCAGTTAGCAGCAGCAGCAGCAGCAGCCACAGATCAGGGATTGCGCAGCCATGAGGGTATGGGTGCGCTCAAGCCTACTCAGTTTGGAGTCAGATGCTGCCAGGTGCTGCAGCAACTGCCGTGGTTCTGAGCTTGGAGCAGCAGCAGCAGCAGGGCCCGGGTAGCAGTCGGGTTGTCAGATGCCGACAGGCTCGTAGCAGTGCACCTGTAGATTGTCTGCTTATTCACTTTCATAGTATGTGCCAGTCATAGGATGGTCAGTGTGGAAGCGAGCACAAACTTTTTTCTTGTTGCCCTGAAGTGGTGCAGCCTGTTTGTCTTCACATACACAGGTAATGAAGAATATTCACCTGCGCCTCTGCAGACAGCATTATTGGTTTACAACGCATGCTTGGCCCCAAACGTTGCTGCCGCTGTTTCTTGTGCATGTGATTGTACAGCGTGGAGCCTGTTACTGCTCTGCGATCGTAGGTACTGCATTGGGTTTTGTTGGTTATCTGTTGTTAAGCGAGTCTTATTGTCAATGGGTTGTTGGATTATTTAGGGGCTGTAGTTGAATTGATCATGTGCATTAGCAGTGTGCTTGCTGCTCTGGTTTGTAGCTGCAGCTCAAATTCTGTACATCAATGATTCTTGTGTGCCTGTCCCAGCAAGCACCTTTCTTGGAAATGCGTATGTGGGTTGATGTTCAGTTGACTGTGGTACGAGTACTACTAGTATCTAGATAGTATCTAGATACTCGTACAAGGTCTTGTCGAGTCAAACGATCACTGATGATCAGCCTGAGGCCACCAACCAATCATTTGAACCAAACACAACGGTCATTGGCTCAATCTCTTCAAGAGTACAACGGTCGGCAGCTGAACCCAGCGGAGCCACGCATGGCAACACAACTTGAAGCAGCCATTCCAGGGGCCGTACCTTGGCGGTACCAGTAGCACTACAGAGTACCTCTGAGTCAGGCGTTGATACTAGCATCATTGAGCTGTCACGGGTTTCACCGCCAAGCTGTTACCGCCAAGCCAATGCAAAAAGTAACCAATGCACTGAAGTGCCACGTAGTTTTGATATACCTACGTTCAAGTAAGCCCTACGTGAATTCAGTTTCTGTCGCTGATGTCTATCCATCACGTGATGCGCACTTTTTGATTTGATCTGTGTCTCATCCTTCAACAGCCCTGGTGCCTCAGCCTCGGCCCACGCAAAAGCCTAGTATGCGGCCACACGCCATGCAAAAGTTCTGGTCAGCAAAATCATAATGATATACAGGCACGCGAAAGCCACTGAGTGTGCACTGAACCATCATGAGGTGAACCATGAACCAAGTACAGATACATGCTGCAGTGTCATGGCTGCAAAGATGCCGTTGCACGTTGAGACCATCTCTGCAATTGTGCTTGACGCATGTCTGTACAACGGCCATCGGCACCTTGCCACACAGAGACCATCACCATGTGGTGGCCACACAAGAACCAGGAGCTGCCAAGGCATGTAGTGTAGTTGCATCTGAGCTGCGCACTGCACATGATGTGTGGATGTTCAGTGCGCTGTACGGCTATTGTGCTTATTGCATATGCTTGGCATGACGTGCCTATACCCACCTGTTTCATGCGGCGCATCACTCCTGGCAAATCCTCTTCTGAACAACTGAAGGTGCTTGCGCTCGCCAGCCTCTTGACACACTCCAGGGCAAGCTGGTTGTTGAGCGGCACACCCAGACCAGATGTGATGGTGATGTGCATTGGATACACATCACCATCACAATGGTCTGGGTGTGCTGCTGAACAACCAGCTGGCCCTGGAATGATGGCGACAGCAGACTCCGGGGAAGCTGCCAGCACTGCTCGTGAGGGGGGTGAACCCTGTGCTACTACTGCAGCTGGCAAGCCTTGGGGTTCTGACTGCTGGCGCATAAGACCTATAAACCCTGCGGTTGCACTGTACTGCTGAGCACCTTTCACTGGTACATCCCGAGCCAGCGTGGCCGGTGCCAGCTACAGTGCAACAGAGAGTCTCTGCTGCTGCAGCCGGCGTTGCTGGACTGAGGAACCACTGCTACTGCTGGGTCCAGGAGTCCAGCAGGGCTCCTGAGAGATGGTTCAGAGCCTCAGAGGCTGTGTCGGACATCTCTGTGCAAGTCGACATCCAGTTAATAAGCCTGTTGAGACCTTGCAAGCTGCTCCTGACGGCGCTTCTTGCGGGTCTGCCTCTGCTGCCTTCTGCCGCTGCTCCTCACGCATCTTGACCTGCATGAAAGCAGGTTGTATGGCAACAATGTCAGCAAGCTGTGAGCGTGGCCTGTGGGGTTGATCATGTGCCAAGTGGGGTCCAAAGGGCACTGCTGGTGCCAGATGCTTCACAATCACTACAAGTTGCACGTGAGCTGAGCACGGCCGCGGGGCTTGTTGATGGCAGCTATAAACCTTTTCCCGCGTGAAGAGGACTGGCACACTGTGCATGAAGCAAGTCGCGCTTCGGATGAATAACACACTTCCGGGACCGAGACGATCTTCTCACAGACCCGGTCCCTGGGCGTTCTATGATGTTAACATGTGAATGTGATTGATGCTCAGTGTCTTTGAATCTAAAGAGGTCTGTCTGCAGAGTAGTCACGTAGCCAGTCGTATCCTGCAGCAGAACTCCAAGATCCAAGGCACTTTGCTGGGGTCAGCGCGTTCATTGAGCAATTGAATCGCCTCGCAGTCCGTTACAAGCCTACGCAGCCATTCCAGCCCATAGCCGGGCATCTCACACGCAGATGGCAGTATCGGTATCTCAACCTTGCATGCAGCATCAGCTTATTAAGCAGCGCAGTGGCATAAGTGGGCTTCAAACAGCCTTGAGATGTAGAAATAGACACCTAGTCGCCGCCCGTGCCGGCGATGAGCAGAAAGCTGGGACTCAAATTGAGAGCCTGGATGCCATGCTAGGCACACAAGGTACCGCTCCTTAGAACCGACGGCACCTCTCCAGATAAAACCTTTGCTCTATCTTATAACTCAACCTCCTGGAGAATCCGGCGAATGCTGTCCAGTGGTAATCTGCAATCCATCTGGTACATGCAGTATAGTAGTGCACCTTGCTGCAACCAGCATCAATAGATATTTACTAAACCACACCTAGCGGCTAAGTACCCGCTGTCAGTGACCACGCCTCTTAGATGCCGTATAGCACCCATATGTTGTTGGCTGTGTTGTGCAGATGACCAGCCACAAAGCCCTGACCAGCAGCTGGTGCCGTGGTGGCAGCTTAAACCCAAGCAGTCAGCACCACCTCGCCAAACCCTGATGCACCCGCCAGGCGAGGTGGCGAGGTTTGTTGCTGATCAGGCCATCTACTCCACAAAAGTACGCAGCGGGAGAAGCACAGCCATTGGCAACGAGCTCGATATTCCCCAGGTGCGGAATAAGCACCGTTGGCTTCATAGAGCAAGCTTACGACTTTATTAGCTGTGGCAGCAGGCGTGTGGTACACCTGCAAGTGCCAGCCTAATGAACTGGGTAACATTACAGAGAGGACAGCACACACGGACGTTTGCTTTGCACAACATATAAGAATAAACGGAGCCAATGCAACGAGATAGATGCGCTGGCAAGGCTGCAGTGCCATGCATGGGGGTTCGCCACCCAAAAA
>NSMO01006446.1:10701-29666 GCA_002588565.1 Coelastrella sp. UTEX B 3026 | reverse complement strand
CGGAACCCCGGCCTGCAATGGGGTGCCAGGCTTATGCTCTGTGCCTGTCAGGTGAGCGATAGAAGCAGATACTGTGTTTTAGGTGTCTTCCAAGAAACACCGTGTAGTGATAGTCCAATCGTCCTCAGACCATGACGCATATCAGTGGTCGACAATGGCATGGTGTCTCAGCTGGTTTTGACGGCAGTCACGAACACAGCAGTATGGCAATAGTCTTCCTTCTGCCCGCTGCTATCTTACTCTTGAGCTTCCCAAGCTGTGCCAACTGTACGATGCCAACCACATTTCATATGCTGGCAAACTCCATGGTGATCAGGCACGCTCCACAGGAACCGGGTGGGTTGGACACCACAAAAGCGCCAGAAGCTGAGTGTCTAGCAGGCAGCAACATCACACCCCAATGACACACATACATGCGCCAGGAACCAGCTCGGATATAGCAGTGATGTCAGATTTTGCTGCGTGTGATATCTACGCCTCAACCTGCAGGCTTGTGACGTTCCCTGGCACGCACAACTCTATGGCTGTCAAAAACAAAGAAGTTATCGCAGAGAGTCAGAAGCTTGGCTTCAAGGAGCAGTTACAGGTCAGCCCTGAAGCTGGTGTACTGTTGCAGATGCTGTTCTGGATGTACAAGGCTACCGTCAGCTGGGTTGTGTTAACATTGCTGCAGATGCCCCCTCGCAGCTGTCTGCTGCTTTCAACTGCTGCCCCCTCAGCTTATTGCCCCCATGCCACGTCTGTTAGTGCCCAGGTCTGTGTGTATCTGCCCTGGTAATGGTCAAATCCTACAAATGAACTAATGGCAACCCTGTCCCCTTCATTGTACTCCCTTGCAGGCTGGTGTGCGCCTGTTTGACATTGACTATGCTGGTGACAGATATGGCCCGCGCTTCGGTCACTGCTTTCAATGTTTCTGTAGCATTGCCCCTGATCCCTACGATGCAGACCCAACAAAGGTGAGGGCAGGAACATGTCTCCCTGCCGCAACAGCATCCTTGCTTTGGAGGCTCGATGGTTCCTGACTGTTGTACGTATGGTGGTCTCAGCATTTGCTCGCATCTGCTGTGTAGCATGATACCACTGTGTGGTGGTTTGGCTTCTGTAAGTAAAGTCACACAGGCCATGCAGCACATGTGTGCTGCCATCGACGCAAGCACCATAACTGAAACGTCTGGCCTCTTTTTTACAACTGAAAGTGCACGGTGCTGGTCAGTGCTGATCTTAGTTAGGACATTCAGATTCTCTGTGATGTTGTCGCCTCCCGGCCCATGGAATATAAGCTGGACATCCAGCACTGTTAGCCACCGCTGTTAAATGGCAGTTGCATGTCGGCTGTGAATTGGGATATGCCGGTACAGCGTGCAGCTGGGTGGTTTCAGCTGTCCAAGGCTTAGGTTGTGCCATGCAGCAGCTTGCAGTCAATGCCTAATCAGTTCTGTAATAGACCAGAACCGTCCATCAGGCTGCCTCTTTGTCAACATACTGCCACCACCTCCGCAGGTCTTCGCCGTGATGGCTGACTTCCTAGCTGCCAACCCGCGTGACGTCATTGTGTTGGGTCTGAGCAACATTAATTGTGGTGATGTGGCAACAGCAAGAACTCAACTGATCGGCCAGCTGGCGCAGTCACCACTCTACAAGTACCTCGCTACACAGGTATTAAGCTGTGGTACCCAGCAGCCAGGCGCTTGAGCTGTTGCAAGCCTTGCAACTGTGGTCAGGTGCTGCATGAGTTTCGGAGCATCGGCCTGAAACTGTCACACTCTGAATTATTTTTTTGGTAGAGCTCAGGCAGGTCTGATGCTCAGTGGGTCTGCACCTATCTGTGTTTCATTGCGTTGCTGCTTCTGCTCGCTGATGTTCACCTTAATGTCAAACTTCCACTCAAATGTTCAATCACAACTGTTGGTTTGTGCCAGCAGCATAAATCCTCATGCGCATTGCTGTTTTACAGGTCATTACTGCTGACACTACGCTTGGTGACCTTGTTGAGTCCAATCAGCGAGTCGTGATGCTGTTCTATGACCAATGGAAGACACCAACGGGGTACACTGTAGGCGCCAAGGTAAGGATGACAGCATGTGTAACCAGCAGTATTGGTCAGCTTTTGGCACCAAACGATGCATGCCAAGCAATACCAGGAGTGCTGACTGTCAGCATCAGCAACCACATGCCAAAACCAACAAAAGTCTATTGAAGATGCACCAGCTCAGCCTTGTGTGTTGCAGCCATTAAGGAACGTTTGGTTGTTATGTCCTGCTTTGCCTGGTACGTGTTGCAACTTGCTGCACCTGTCTTATGTCCCTGTGCACTGCCCTGCAGCAAATACCCAATCAGCAATTGCTGCGGCTATATGGGGAAACTACCAAAGTCGATGCAGATGGTGTATCAGCCCTGGATGCCCAGGTGTCTCAAGCACTGTACTTGGACATCAACACCCAGGTTCAGCAGAAGTTGAGCTCAGAAGGTGCTGGTATACCCTGGCGTGTGCTGGGGTTGTTTCCATCCTCATGCATGGGATGCAGGGATTCTTCACAATGTGGAGCACTGGCATGCGCTATACAGGTGGGGTGGGCTGATTAGTCTCATCGTGCACGCTCAAGCCTTCACAAAAGTCCATGGTAACTCACTGTGCCAGCTTGTGTGTGGGCTTTGAACTGCTTGCGTGTGTGTGTCTTGTGCTGCTGGTGGTGGCTAGTTTCTGCGCACCCTGCTGTGAAACATATCGGCTGGTGCACAAAATCAGGTGGCGGCCCGCACACATGGCACATCGGCTCTACCAGCGCATCTTGGCACTTGCTGCATTAGCTGGCTATTTTCACCCCCTCGTCCAAGGCTGACAAGCTGGTGACGGTTTCCATTCAGGCTCCCAATCCCAAGCACCTTCTTGCAATTGCCTTAGCAAGAACAGACTTGAGTTATTCATTATCTTGATAATCGTATGATGTCCTTGCTCACAGGTCAACAGTCAGCCATATGTGCTGTGGCAGCTGGGCAAAATCACAGCTGCATGGCTCAAAACCACGGGCAAGACCGCTGTTGTCCCTGCTTTCAACGGCTTCCAAGTCGACTACATTCAGCTGCCAGCAAACAGGCCGGGTGTTGTATCAGCAGCTCAACAACTCAATGCAGCTTTTGCTTGGATGTATAACATGCAGAAGGCATCAGCACCAACACTGGGTTTGGGGAACTGTGTGTGGGTGTTGGATGATGTGGCATTTGCTGGGGGCCTGGCCTGTGTAGGCCAGAAGACAGTAGGTACCAGCTCGTTACTGGGTACAGCTCAAGGCACACCGCATGCGGAGTCGGGGGTAAGTCAAAGTGGTGCACGTCATCACCGCATGTTGAGGGAAACAGCGGGTATTGCTGCCAGCAGGCAGATGCTTGTGCCGGCTAACAAGCAACTCAAAGTTCAGCTGATGTCTGGGTTGGCTGTGCGGAGAACTGTTCTGGGGAATGCACAGCAAGTCCAACTGCTGCAATTAGAAAGCGGCGTTGATGCTGTACAGGTGACTTGGCAATGATCCTATTCTGGTGCTGTGTGTGTGAGAAAGACTACTAGATAGACTATGTGTGTATACATTTATATGAATAGGGGTTGTCTGTTCTAACAACTGTGCGTGATTGTTAACTTGCATCTGCTGTGAGCAAGCAGAGCAGTGTCAATGCCTTTCGGACATGGCAGTAACGTTTGGGTGGGTATTCCTACTGATTATCAGTTGATTGTGATCACGTCTGTGAAGTTTTAGCTCATGCAACAGGATATGTGTCTGTGTTGAAAGCTACAAGGGGTCAGGGCTGCAGTGTTTGCAGCATGATCTGCAATCTGAAGTCTATGGGCTGTGCTTTGCTGTGGGCTCTGTATGTGTATTTTTCGTTTGCTAGCTCCAAGCACTGTGATCACAAAATCTGGCTTGTGGTTGAGGTATCTGTCCAATAATATAGGTATAAGCAGTACAAGTCTAAGCCTAGTGGGCCATTGGGCCTGTACAATACTTAATCTACAACTTAACTTATCAAAGGCCAAAGGTGGCACTAGACAGCCGCTTGCAAGTCATATCGGGCATATGAAGTTTAGCTCATGCAACAAGGAAATGCCAACAAATAGCATGGGCATGTATGCTACTGTTCAAAGGCCAAAGTTGGCACTAGACAGCCGCTTACAAGTGATATCGGGCATGTGAAGTTTAGCTCATGCAACAAGGAAATGCCAACAAATAGCATGGGCATGTATGGGCAGGTCCAGCGAAAATTCCAGGACATCCTTAGCAGTTTACAGTGAACCAACTGCTGCTCTGTGTGTTCTACTGCGCTCACGGTTCATACAGTTGTGTGTTGAAGTCCAGTATGACCTCAGCGGCCTATGGGTGCTGCTGGCTGGCTGACCCTGCCGGAAAGCTGTGAGTAGTCACCCTGAGCAGTAAACCTGGTTTGCCTAGAACTCAAGCCTTGGCCGCGGGTCGCTGTATAGCACGTGCGTGACTCGCACCAAGAGATTACTTTCATGGGACCTTTGAATCGGTCGGACTTGTGACTTTGCCGGTGATGTCAACGGCAGCTGCTGCTCGGCAGGGTAGTCCCCGCTGGCACATATGAAAGCCGCTGCTCACACATATGCGCTGCTTATCACACAGCTGCACTTGTGAACGAGACATGCATCAAAACCCAGCCGACGTCGCGAAAACCTCTGCTCAGAGACACTTATTTCAAACCAACGTTTCCGTAATCAGCCCAAAATGCGCCGACATACCGTCTTGGCTGCTTTCATACTTTGCGCAGTACCGCTGTTATGCTCACCAGGTGCACGTGGGAGCTCGTTTGCAGCCAATGCACAGCCGATCGCCTGCGATGGGCACCCATGGGGCATCCCTATAATCCGTGGCTGCTTGTAGCATATCTTCAGCACTCTCAGGGTGATTAAACCGTCCTCTGACTGTAGGTATCCAAGCCCAGTCGGATTGTGCTGGCTTCCTGCACGGGGTAGCAAGGTGAGTAGTACAAGCAAACACAGTTTGAACTCCGTGCCATCAAACGCCGTGGTGACATTGTCGGACCCCTGGCTTTTCCCACGCTTTCAACGTCTACGTTTCGGTCTTGCTGCAGCGGTGATCCTCGTCCTGATTCTGTTGTGCTATGGACGCGCTACACCCCCCAGAGCAACAGCAGTGCTGCAGTTGTGCGCTGGTACATCTCTCCATCAGCCAACATCACGACTGCAAACGCACAGTAAGTCGCAAAAATAACACTCTGACAAGGTGTGCAGGCAGCTGTGAGAAGTAGCGCAATCACATAGAGTTAATGCAGGCCCCAGAAATGCGGCAGAGCAGCAGCAGGCACAGAATCATGTGCCTGAATGGACTCAGCAGCATCATCGTGACGCTGTATCACAGCCACTACTACTGCCGCTACTGCGGCCCTCGGGAGATGCACACCGCTGACAAGATTTTCAGTACTCGGAACAATTGCTTTGAATGGAGTGTTGCATTTGCCACCTCGCTGGCTGGCTATATCCATGTTGTGCACGTGCCTTCACAGATCTCAAGGCAATGCCACCGCCACCGCTGCCTCAGACTTTACAGTCAAAGTTGATGTTGGAGGCTTACAACCCGCCACAAGATACTACTACTTCTTCACAGCAGGCACAGCTGGCTCGGCTATGTAGTGCCTTGTTTGCTGCGATAGAGCACAGTGCTTTGGATGCTAGGCCCCGTGACAGGAACAACAGCAGTAGTGGTTGCTGAGTCCTGTGCTACACCAATGCACAGATGGTTGCCAGGGCAATGCTGCTGTGGCTTCAACGTTGTTGCAACAGCCAGCGTTCTAGCCCCCCACAACCTGCGTGCTGATGCTGCTCGACTGCCTCTGCAATGGCTTTCAGTGCCGCTTTTTGGTTGGTGCTGAAAAAACGATCACGCAATGCAAGTTCACTCGCTCAGTGCATTGCACCTTTATCCTGCAGGCAACTTTTCATCACTGCTTGGTGTCACCAAGACTGCCCCCGCGCAGGGCACAAATGCAACACTCAGGTGTGCTGACAGGAGCTGTAGTCTAGAGTTCAGCCTTAGTCGTTGGCCACATCAGCTTGGAGTTAGCAGGGTCAACCATGTGATGGGCAGCCCCAATGCTCCACCACAGAGCTCGACCCCAAAGATGACAGCAGGCTGGCTGAAATAGAAGTAGACACTGGCATACATTCTCACCTCATCATTACAACTGCATGCGACTACACTTGAATCCTTGACTTAAGGATCCCCCCAATCACTTACGATGAGCACTCAATCCTGCACTCACTCGATGCAACCTCCCTTTGTCAACAGGTTTGCCCAGATGTCGTGTGCCAGTTGGCGTTGGGGCTTCTTCAACGTGTACAACATGACTAGCAGTGTGACAGATCTCGACTTCATCGTATTCCTGGGAGACTGGATCTATGAGTATGGTGACAACGAGTACCCGGCACAAGGCCAAGGTGAGAGCAACAGGCTGGACCGACAATTAGTAAGCTCATGGTCTTGCGGCTTCTGCTAGCCGCTGCAGTGGCTGTGCTTGTGAATATCCTCGTCTTGAGCCAGAGCCAGCTTTTTCAGGGTACCTAGGCCCAGTCAGAGTCCTTCAAAGGACCAGGCCATGTTGGCCTTTGCACTATCGCAACCAATCCGTTCAACCACCCAGTGCTGTGTTTGTCATTCCTGCAGGTGTGTCTGGTCGAGCGCCTCTGCAGCCTCCCACGGAGTTGGCCACCCTGTCAGACTACCGCACTCGCCACAGGCTGTTTCACACGGACCCAAACTTGCTGGAAATGATGAGAAGAGCTCCGATCATTGCTGTGTGGTGAGTTAAGAACAATTAATGTGCCACTCACAGCGCCTGGAGCTTGCAGTGATGGAGATTGCTGCTATATAGCTATGTGGTATGTTTCACGGTTCTCATTCACATGGTGAACTGACACCTAGGCCTTCACACTTGAACCAGCTTGTGACGCAGCAACACACACACACAGCTCAATCCCAACGGTACAGCGTTCCACAATTGGCTTTCAACAGACAAGTGGACCAGCTAATGACATGCATTGTGCAAGGAAGCCATGGGCAAGTTGGTGGTTCGTGGCTTCACTCTGACATTGCCGCACTGTTGACCTCTTTGTTCCCCGCCTCCCCGTCCCCTTCCCCGCTTGCACACACGCACGCAGGGATGATCATGATGTTACTGCTGACAATGCCTGGCAGAATGGCACAGCAAACCCCGTGGAGGGAGTCACTTTTGAAAACAGGAAGTGCAACGCTATTCAGGTATCGTGCCTGGTAACTGCCTTGGTCTGCCATGTGCTCAATCAGTTCGGCGACTGATTATCATCGTCAGTGTCTGCGGGTCTTGCTGACAAGCTTTGCATTCCCACCACTTGCCTCCAAGCAGGTTGCATGTTGTAACATAGGTCCCGGCGCTTGGCAAGTTGCGCTGGTGAGTCAAAACTACGCTGTGTGTCCTGCCGATGTCATATTTCAGGCGTATCACGAGTACATGCCCATCACGAGCCCCAATATGACAACCGTGAATGCAAATGGCAGCAGTTCAGGAGCCAATGGCAGTGCAGGCAGCAGTCTTGCTGGCAGCTTGCAGAATGTCAGCAGTGAATGTGGTGGATTGGAGGACATATATAGGACATTCCAGTTTGGCAACACTATGACATTGGTAAGCATGGGCTGTGCTGTGCTGCAGCACTCTTAAGCCTGCGGTGTTATCATGTTGAGAGGCAGGCTTCAAGCGGATATCTTCCCCGTTTGACGGCACTCTCCACCAAACAATGTACTTGGTATACCACACCAAAGTGGCATGACACTGCAAGATGCAAACCGCTTGATGTGTCCAGAACTCACCAAATACTCTCAACATCAGATGACATGCAGTGCTGCAATGGACCATCACTTGGGTCTGCAACTGTCACAGTGGCAAGCTATTGCATGCCATTGCAGCCCAGCGACAGAAGAATGGCCAAAGCTGTGTCCACTTTGGCACTTCTACTGCTGCGCAGACAATGCTTGAGGAGCGAGTGATAGCCAGGGACGAGCAGTACAACTACACGAATGATCCTTACATACAGGTCAGTGGGGAACTGGCTGAGCCAGCACAGAGGCTGAGACGCTGACAATCGCAACGACAGGCAGATATGGGCTCATCATAACTACAACAACGTAATGTCTCTGCTGTATGGGTCCAGCACTGTGCACTCATATACCAGCTCATTTTCCACAGACTCAGTAACAGGGTCAAGGTCACTGGCAGTGACATGTTGGGGTTCAGGTCTCGTGGTAGGATGATCGGAGGACTGTGCAGGATGCAGCATGTTGCAGTGCACACTGCAGGAGCACCAAGTGTGTATGTGCAACTTTCTGCTGTCACACAGGCCCTGCAGGAAAATGCTCCAGAGCAGTGGGACAGCTTGCCACAGCTGGACCAGAAGCGCCGGGCTTACTATCAGGCCCTGGAGGCAACCAACAGATCACTCATTGGCCCTCAGCAGGTGACAAACAGGTTGGCTTTGCGGGCAGTACAGCTTGTCTTACCGCAACGCAATCTTCAACATGCAGCACAAGTGGCGGCCCAAGCAGGCAATTGCCATGGCAATCAAGCTGTTTGTCCTGGCTCATTGAGTTCGCAAGGCGTTTTGCAACATGCAGTATGTGTGCATGTGGCAAGCCCGGTGCAGTAGCCACATCGCTTAGAAGTCGTAGTAATCAGGAGTGGCGAAGTGTTTAGAAGGCGGTATGCTGCAGTTGGAATGTTTGAGACGGCTGTCTGGTTGATAGGCTGCCCAGCAATGGGCTATAGCACAGACCTACACATGGCTGGCAGCACAGTACTACATTCAAAGTGCCTTAGAGGCCAGGAGATGCAGTTAGTGCTGGAGTATGCTGCCGGCTTGTTGCTTGTCCATCACAATATAAGCTCCAATCTCTGCTGCCGCTGCTGGCTGTGGCCTGCCACTGCAGATCTCTCAGCTACGGTCAGACTTCGCTGCATCTGCACAAGCTGGCACAACCTGGCAAGTGCTTGGCAATACGGTTGTCATGGGACCACTCAACACGCCCGATGTGGAGACAGCCATCAATAACAGAGGTTTCATCGCTCAGACACTGCTGAATGTAAGTTTGCTCCTGGACAGTGCATCTCATAACCATAGCCGCCGAAGCTTTGAAAGAAGCCCTTTGAAAACTAGCACTACAGTCCTCGTGGCTGATGAGGGCAGCTACTTCAAGTGCGCCTACGGGGAGACGTGGAGATTGATGCTGACTTTGATGCTGTGCCGCACAAGAGGGCCTTTCAAAGCAGAGAAAGCTGCTGTATACATACGTGGCCTGCGACCACCCGGCAAGCTTATGTAAACGTTCCAACTGCCACGGCACATGCTTGCTGAGGCGGCCACCCCTAGCCACGAGCTCCTGTGCTCTTTTAACTGACACCTGCTCATGTGATATGTTCATGCATGCATGCAGGGCATCTTGAATACTGCGACATCAAACTTCCTGGAGGTCATACCCGCCAGTTTTGGAGGTACAGCACGTGTGCTTGTGGGCACAGGGAGGTACCATGACCCTGTGATACTTGATGGATGGTCAGGCTATCAGTATGAGAGAAACCAGGTAATGCATGTCACTTGCATGCTTCAGATGCTGGCAATCACGTGCGCTTTGTGCTGTGGACAACGCACAGGCAGCTGCCAGCTAGTGGCTGCTGGCTTTGTAATGTGGTACGCAACTACTGCTGTACCAGGGCACCAGTACTGCTCAAGCAGTCAATGAAAGGTGGTATCAATGCATACAACTCCTGTGTACTTGTCAAACACAGACAGCTTGCCATGCACGCGGATGACAATACTGTTCGTACTCAGCACTCGAGCAGATGCAGACACTGGGCGCCAGTCTGTGGCTGAGTGCATAACCTGGCATGTATGTGCTGCAGATTCTCAACATTCTGGCCAACAATACGAACAATCCAGTGGTGCTTTCTGGTGACATACACAACGCATTTGTGTGGCGACTAATACCAGATAATCAGACAAACCCAGTAAGTATGTGCTGGGGTATGACCATGGCCCAAACGCGTGGTTGGTACTTGCTAAACCGTAGGCCAGGGCTGTAAACCTCTGAAGTCCTGCTCAATTGATGTGACGGCATCGTTGTAGCCCTGCACCCTGGCTCGACATCCATGGAGTTACTAGTGCCAACAGACAGCCTGTGGCTGCTATCCAGCCTGTGTGATGAGGAGTATAGGTGTCCTGCACTTGGCGCTGGCACTAACAACAACCTTGCCACTGACTTGTTTGCTAACACACAGGTTGCTATTGAGTTTACTACAGCATCAGTGACAGCCCCTGGTGTTGACCTACTAGCAGCAAAACTCCCTGGTGACGCTAGCACTATGCTAGCAGTGGTGGAAGATGGCTTACACCTATCAAACGCTGACACCATGCACTTTTCGAACATCAGACAGAGAGGTAGGTTGTGTCAGGTGCTGCACAAAGCACTGCCCGTGTTGCTGCTCTCGCTTGCGTTACTCCTGCAAGTTTGCCCTGCCCATTCATGGGCTAGAAAGGCAGGTTTCATGCAGCATACAGTCAGACGTGTGCCATCTTGTTGACTTTTTTACGCTTAGTTTGGGCTTTGTACACCATCACCCTTATTCTGCAAAAGCAGACGGAGCGACCTATTCGTGGGCTGATTTGGAAGCCCACATAGAATGTCATGTTCACACTTCTTGTGCGCAGGTGCCGTGTACCACACGGTGAACTCATCCCTCTGGCATGCTGACTTCAGTTTCGTAAACACAGCTGACCAGCCGGACAGTGACTTTGACTGCCAGGCGGCATTTGAGCTGGTGGCTGGAAGGGCCAATGAAGTGCGTAATGCCGCCTGCACACCGAGGCAGCAGCTGTTCTTTCAGCCCTCTGGTGCAGGAGACCCCTTGCAGGTTGGTTGGTTGACTAGTGGGTGTATTGGTAGTGCCAAGGTCGACACTGTGACCAGTGGTTGGCTGTGTGACTCACAGAGCTGTGGCCAGCAGGGAATTATCACAATCATCAACATCAACACCAGCTTAGTACCAGCATGATGTCAGAGCAATGTTCTGCATGGGGGTCGGCAAATGACTCACTGAGGCAGCCACTGGCATCGGGCTGGATGCGGCTTTGCAGCGGGCTTGCAACTCGAACACGAAAGGTGTCTTGATTCAGTGCTTGTTCAGGCTCAGGGTGTTATCAGTAACTGTAAGCTGCAAAATGGTTGAATAGACCTCTTGTTTGCGCAACAACGACACCAAAGGTTATTGCCAACTAAGCTACACCCTTCCTTTGGAGCCAGCAGTGTGACCTGCGCAGGATCTGTGTGCAGACTGCAGCCTCAAAGCGTGTGTGCCTTCTAATTTAGGTGCAACTGTTCTGCAATCATCGTGGGATCGCTGCAGGTGACTACTGGTAGGACACCCTCTCTGACAACAGCTGCAGTTCAAGGTACCCAGCTGTCAACGTGCCCTCAAAGCTACCTATCCACACAGGGGAGCAGCAGCCTTGCTGCAGCCAGTGGTGGTGCTACTGGTGGCACACGAGGTGGTGGGCAGGGTGCAGCAACTGGCGAGGGACAGCCAGCGGGCGCTGCTCCTGCTGCAGGGCCTGCTAGTGCTGCAGGACAGGTTGTGGCAGCATGGTGTTGGCATGTTGTGGCTGTGGGTATGACGTATACTTTGCTGAAGTGCAACTGGTACTAACTTAGAATGGTTCAGGCCAGGGCCGATGGTCTCTGGTCAAGTGGAGGCTGTAAATGTAGCTAAATAGCGAAGCAGGTACAGCCAGTCAGACATGGGATAGCAGAGCTGCCGGTGCTTGCAAGAATGGACCACAGAGCAGTAACAGCGGAAGCCTAACACAGTATGCCACTTAGTAACCAGTTAAATTGAGAAAAGAAATATGATGCGGATATATTAATAATTTAGTTGGTGTCAGTACGGCTCAGGGCTGTCCAACAAGAATACTTCTGTGTGGGCTCCGAAGTGTTGGCATAGTAATGTGTGCTGCTTGTTGGTGTATACAGACTATCATTACTGTGGTTGATGATACTGTGGTTGAACCAATCAATAACCGGTGGCAACATGAGCATCACTGATGAACACAAGGTGTTAGAACCGTCTCAGTTGTGGAGGTTCTGGAAGCTGACAACACTGTCTGTGTAGATGGTTGGAAGTATCAATGGTCCAAATAAGAGGAAGTATTGATTGGTCCAAAGCTATCAAACCAGTGGCTGAAGGCTGTCGTGCCCGTAGTTGAGCTGTATACTAAAGGCCAAGGTTTGCATGACATGGTTGGTTGATGGGTGATTTCTCAGCACACAGCATGGCCCCAACCAATCTGCTGGTGTGACGGCCTCTCTGAATGGCACTGTAACCAACATCTGTGGCCTTGTCAGTTGCGGCATTTTGCTTGTGAGCTGATGGTACAACTATTTGAGGTATAGACATAGCTTGAAATGTATAATTCGGGGCAGTTGTGGAGGCAATCCATCTGTATCTGGGGGTGAAGGGGGATTCTTTTGGTGGGTCTTGAGAGCGGACTTTCCTGGTGGTTAACCTCTAAAAACACGCATCTAGCTGCGGTGGTGCAGTGCGAACTTATCTGTGCTACATGTGTCGTACCGGCCACTGGATATCCTATTCCGGGATACTGTGGCCAGGGAGCATTATGCAATGTGCGTCATGCAACCTGCAACTGGCCAGCACTCTAGAAGCAGGAGCAGAAGCATAAGACAGGGGGCGGCCCGTTGCATTTAGCATACAGCAATTTGCTCGGCATTCTATGTTTCAAACAATGAGTCATGAGACAAATTCTCAAACTTCACTGGCCACTCGCTTCTGGCCAAAATGTGGATTCAGCCTCGTGATGTCTGTGCACTGCTCCTTGCTTGCTGCGATGCCGTTCTGAGGTACGACACCGGAAAGGGTAATTCTTCTTCTTCTTCTTCTTCTTCTTCTGAGGTACGACACCCCATGCCTTGCAACATGGATGTGCTGAACAACAACCCATCGCTTCAAGCTTTACATGTTCGTGCACAATACAACCCGTTCTTGGAACCTGGTGTCCTCTTTGCGCAAACACCGGTGAAAAGGCAGACCCTGGGATCCGCTCATTGATACAAACTAAACTTCCATCAACAACCTGACAAGCTGCTTTCTCAGCAGTTGCACAGGATCCTGCAGGAACAACAACCTGGTGTGTTCGTGCCTTCCTATGGCCACACCAGCATGTGCTTTGCCCTTGGACTTCTTGTCAACCGGGCTGGTCTGCTGCCTCAGTTCTCCAGGTAAGAGAGCAATGTGCTTGTGCTGGTCTGGTATCTGAAGCGGTCTTCTGCTATACGTAGGGCACCCATAGACCCTAACGACTGTGAATGAATTCCCAAACTTTGCTGCTGTTTGCAGCTCCTTGTAGCTGATATAGAACTGCTGCAACTCTGGCTTGGCCGTAGTCTTCACTTCCACATATTCAACGTGCCCATCTTGGTACCTGCAGAACAATATGGCCACAGTGAATCCATGACACTGCAGCTTTTGCCAGCGCATCGACCTGTTACACGGCTCAGTCACTTTCACAGTGAACATGCATTAGCTACGAATGGGGAGTGTCCCTGTAATAGCCAGCAGGGAAGATGATGCGAGCTGCCCTGAGTGTAAGTGCCACAACTGGGATGCTCCGGTCAGCACACATGAATGCCACCTGGCCCGCAACATGCCTGGCTAAACACCTTCATGCACCAGGCCACCCCCCTGTCACCCACACTACAGTGAGCTAAGAACTCACGTGACCTTGATGTCGTAAGGTAGCAGGGTCTCCTGCTTGTCGTTGACCCAAACAACTTCCGCGAAACGGCTGAGCTTGAGCTTGAGAAACATCGCCACCATCTGCTCACCCCATCGGCCAGTCTACCATCAACATATGTCACAAGCAGCAGAATGATTCAGGTGTCATGTTGCAGCACAAATGTGCATCTAAAGCAATTTCACACAACCGCGCATCTATCTTGTTGCATTGGCTCGGTCACTTTTACAACCGCACAAGGGTCCTGAATCTGCAAATGGCGCTAACACAACTGCAAAACAAGCTTCTGCTGATCTCGCCTATCAAATCTGACAAGCCACTTGAGCCTGCAAGGCCACCTGTGGAGGCACATACAGCACACGTACCGCTTTCCGCTGTTCAGCTTGTACGTCAACTGCTGTCTCCCACAGTAACAGCGGCTGCATTGGTGTGACGTCCACAAGCCTGATGGCCTTGCCTCCATGGCAGTCTTTGGCAAGAAGATCGCCACCAGCGAGTTGGCGGGTGCGGCTCTTCCACTGCCTGTTCTGCAGCATGACTCGCATACACATGCTGGGGTTGGTATTCAGATCAACAACTGGTGCTTGGCTAGTGCTACTGACCAATGCTTGCCCATGCACGGGCTTATGTGCCACGCGCGGGGCTTTGACAAGTGTTACAAGTAAAAGTAACGGAGCCAATGCAACAAGATAGATGCGCTGGCAAAGAGACAAGTGTTACTGCCACTTCAAGAATGCAAAGCCACCATCAGTCACACAACAACAGCCGATTCATACATTACGAGGTGGGCAGTAACTCCTGGTTGAGCTTACTGCTATCATCAACAGAACATCAGCTGTGCTGTATAAGCTCAGATTCTGCAAGCTCACCGTGCCCAACCGTCCTGGGAAAATGCCAGCAAGCAGCCTGCTCACGAAAGCCACGTGCTCCCTGCAACCGTACTGCATTCCAGCAGCGCGAGCCAATGCAGCTGCAGTTCCACCAGCAGCGGATAGAACTCTGTGCGAGTCCTCTGCATTGACTGTCCAGCAGCCCAGCAGTTTCTCAAAGGCTGTGACAGCAGCTTTGGATACTTGATCCAATGTGCTCTGTTTGACTCCTCCTACTGCTGCAGAAGCTGCTGCTGCAGCAGGGTCTTTTACTGCTGAAGCCACATCAATGCCTGCTGTTGATGCTTTGCTGGCATCTACTGTCCCAGGTGCCTCTGAGCCATCCTCAGACACTACTGTCATCTCGCAATTAGCAGCCCCACCCACCACCACAGCAGCAGCAGCCGCATACGACAGGTATCTGGCAACTTCAATCTGTACTGCTTTATACACCGCCACAACTACAGCTGGCTTGCTTTTGTTGGCAGATGCAATATGCTGAACTGGTGTTATATGTGGCTCAGGCAGCCAGAAGCGCCCTCCTGCAGCAGCAGCAGCCTGTGGTGGTGCCGCTGCTGCAGCAGGTGAAGCTACAGTCGTATGGCTGACGGTTCCAGGCTGGTCTGTGGGTGCTACTGCTGTAGGTGCCGCAGCTGTGGGTGGTGCTTCTGCAAGCTCATCTGCTGGCAGCCCCTGCACAGCTGAATGAGTCAACTTCCCTGTTGTTACACCTGTTGGCACGTCCGCTGTTACATCTGCTACAGTGGCGGTTATATCGGCTGTTACATTTGTTGTTAGTTCCTGCAGCTCTTCTTCATCGTCATCATAGTCAAGATCACCTGTTTGCACACACGTCCCACAGCATATGAAACAAGCGTTACAAGTATATACTGCTAAAACCTCAAATAAAGCTGGCAGCCCAGCCTCAGCATGCACAGCACGTGTCAGGAGTGCATGCAGGCTGGCTTCTATACCCGACCAAAGCATGCCTTAACAAGGCCGAAAACGCTTAATGTGTGACCAGTGTTGACAAAGCACAAAGTCTCATCCTGTTCGGGTGCTGGCAGGTTTGAATCAACAGGTGTTCACTACTGCATGCCGGCACAGAAGGCGCTGGTGGCATCCATGCGTGCCCAGAGTTTGTCAAGCACGGACACAGCTTAGTTGAGCGGGTGCCAGCCCGCCAGCAGATGCTGCTGAAGCAGCAGCACAGATCAGCTGATGATCAGTACATCTGGGCATGGGTAGTTCACAGCACAGATAAAACACACTAGGCACTACTGTGTAGTGACTCCAATCAGGCACTACTGCGTAGGGACTCCAACAGGAGGTGTGTCTACCAAGAGACGATGTTAGTGCAAGACACTCACTTTCATCGTCAGACGCCTCTGCCTCCCACACACCCAGCGGCTCAGCATTGTCATCGTCATCGACGTCCAAACCTGCTTCAGCTGCTGCATCAAGTGTGATGTCTTCCAACTCATTACCAGCAAACACATTGGGAGCAGCAGGCACAAACAGCTGCCACGACTTAATGCCGGCATCTGTATTGATGCTGCTGCTGTGAGCTGCAGCATCTTGGGCTGCATCTAGCTGCTGTTGGCGTCTGCTGTCAGCTGCCTGGCCAGGCATAGGGTCTGCCGGAAGGGCTGGAATTCCTTTGGTGTTCATGAGCATCTCGGCATCGTTGTCGCTGCTGAGCTCGTGCAGGACCAGAAGCAGTAGGTCTTCCAGGATGAACACATCGCTGCTATCTTCAAGCACCAGCCTGCAACACAAGCAGGCAAGGCTGTTTGTATTGAACCCCTACATATAATGGAATTCTTTGGAGACCCGCCTCCCGGCAAGGCACAACATTGTTCAACGCCTCAGGCCGCACCTGGACACATACAGCTGCAAGACTGCTACATCTGCCCTGAAGGCAGCTCTGCTTCAGCTAGCTCAATGCCAAACCACCAAAGCGACTAGCTGCATGTGAACCAACCCAGTCCCACCCCAACACACACACAAACGCACACCTTGCCAACTGCCCCGCCATCTCAATGTACAGTCCCGATTGATCTGGCGCTACCAGCAGTTGCATGTCATGCTGGACCACTGCAGCAGGTACCGGGCAGCTCACTGCCGTGTCGCCTCCTTCCAGCACAATGCTGTAGCTGATGGTGAGGTCCCGCACAGCAACGACAGTCAGGAAGTCGAGCTTGGGCAACAGGCGGTCTGCAAGGCACACAGACAAGGACAGGTGTACAACACCAAGTGGCAGGTACTGGATGCACCCATAAGACAGCAAGCAAGGTATGCTTGCACGTGCTTTGTAGACGTTGGTCAAGCAATTGTGACTCACATAGCCAGACGGCAGAAATTTGGATGAACATGATGGCTACTAGGGCGCATATGACTGTGCTTAGCAGGCAATTCGTGCCAACCTACCCGCAATCGCGTCGTAATCTTGGCGGCTCCTGTTGTGCCAGCACCAGCGCTGTGCCATGAGCACTGCATCAGCAATGCGCTGCGCCATCTCAGTCCAATCGCTCATCTCTTCATACTGCAACTCTGAGGTCACTGACTGGCTCAGGGGATGAATACCAAGCCGGGACAGCAGATGGACCAGCTTGTGCTGGACAGCAGGGCCTAAGGCAGCAGTAGCACAAAGACAAACAGTTGAAACTGCCAGTACCCCGACAGGCAAACTCTTTGTGCCCGCAGTTCACAATGTTACACTGTAGGCTACATGTTCCCTCGCGTCAAAGATTTCCAGGACAATTTAGATCTAGATCTGTGGTCCAGATCCGCCAGCTCAAACTGTCTGCGGGTTGACTGACTGTGGCTGGCTGTGCGCACCGCACAGGCATTGCCAATCCACAAACCAAGCAGCATGGTGGGCCCTATCAGCATGTTCGGAACCCCACTGCTGTTTGCTTACGATATCCCCTATTACTGGACAGCCTGAACCCATATGTGTTGCACGTTCACCAGCCGGCAGCCATAAACAAGTCGTGAGCTATGGGGCGAATATGTAGATCTTACTGCAGGTGTCAACAACTTGCAAAACCTTTGAGCTGGCGTCCTCAACAGCACAACACACAGTAGCTGAGCTGCATCGCTGAGCTGTGGCCCTGAGCTGTGTCGCACCTGTTGTGGGTGTCTGCAGCTGTATCAGATAGACCCCCGGGACTTGAGCCATGATAGCTGACAACTTGGCATCATCAGAGACGTATGGCTCCTGCTGCAGGCCCACCCACTGCTGTCTGTGGTAGCACCATAACCAGCTGTGGGTCTGAAGTGACTGCTGCAAGTGTGCGAGCTGCAGTGCACTCAGCTGCTTGTTCTCCAGCCTTTGAGCTAGCACAGACAGAATGTCTAGAACCTGCAAGGACGACAACACAGCATGGGCCAAGTAAGACCACTGAGGGGATCAGCTATTTAGGGGCTAACAACCACCAGTGACTGTTCCATAGCTGCAAACAGACTTGATAAGCATACAGGACGAACCCCTTTCAAACCAGATGTTGCACTACATAAGGCACGTGTCTCAACCAAGACTGCAGCTGACAGCCGTGCTTCAGGAGGCAAACATGCTCACATGAAAGATACAGCAAAGATACGAACAAGGTCTGCAGCAGAGCTGATGCAAACCGCACCTGCATCCATGTGTTCATGTTCGCTGCAAGTTTGGATGCCTGGATGCCTGCTGATTGTGTTTTGTTGGCCGCATCAGCAGCCAGCGACTGCAGGGCAGCTGTGTACTGCTCAATGCTGGGCTCTGCTGCTATGAGTGGCCTGCTAGGGTTAATATCAGCTGCGCCGCTTTCTGCTGCATCAGCTGCTGCAGGACCAGCCAACTGTTCCGAAAACAGCTGTTCAATAGACCCATAATGCAGCAGCACAGGCCGAGGCATGCAACCACCTGCAGGACTGGCTGCCGCTGCTGTGTCTGCAGTGACTGTCAGCCCGATTCCTGCGCCACTGCACTTCCTCTGCAGCTGTTCACTACAAGCAAGAGATTCCAGTACCCCTGACGGATCTGCCAGGCACAACTCATCCAGTCCGTAGAACCGGCCTGGGCCAATGTCATGCTGCAAAGCATTGTTGCCAAGCTGCTGAACTGGCTTAGCAGCTGCATTGGGCAACCAGACCAATGGATGCTGCTGGAATGCACTGACGACAAGATGCTGCAATTGCTGATAGTGACCCCTAGCTGCAGTTCTAGGCTGCTGATGGCCTCCTGAGCTAGCCTG
>NSMO01006427.1:6911-20238 GCA_002588565.1 Coelastrella sp. UTEX B 3026 | reverse complement strand
TGGTTCTACCGAGTATGTTGAGACTTGTGAAGGAAGCTGCATGTTGAGCAGCTTCCACGTTACACATGTGTCGAGTAGTAAGGTGTGGCACTGGCAAGTGCATGTGCAGGCCACTGGCTTGCTTGATGAAACACAGTATGATCTGTTGCTCCTTTCATGTTGGCCTGCATGAGACTTGAAGTGCTGTCATAGCGTGTCTTCAAGCCCGGAGAAACAGATTGTTTGAGGGCTTGGTGGATGGCTGGTCTTACCAGCGGTATGTTGAGCAACTTGCACATGTGTTCAGTACCAAATCCTGTTTGGAATAGGATAGATGAAATGGTTCCCAAAAGTGCTGGTTGTGCCATCTTTGCATTGTTGCAAGCAGGCGTGCGGTCACTGTGTATTTCTCTGAAAGTTGGTATAAGTGAAGGCATTCTATCTTGGATGAAATGGAGAGACAGTTGTGAACACAGTGGCTGTTGCCGTGTTCAAGATTTCATGTGGCCATGCTATGTGAATTTGAAGAGGTCTGCAGTGTGCTTGTGGTCCATTGGTGCCTTGCGGCCCCACAGCTGAACCCTGGTACCCTCACTCAGATGATCCAAGTGAAGCGAGGCTGCTATCAAGTAGCTGTCATGGCGGTTTGTATGTCATACCTTTGCCAGCTATATCAGCAGTTACTGTTGTTATGATTGTTGTACTGCTGCTAGTTGGAGATGGTGATGGGATGTCTGGTGGGGTGAGGCAGCAACAGGTGCTTTGGGCAGGCGGCTGTTATGGTGAGGCAGCATTGTTGTGGCAGGCCGGATGGCTGCAGCAGCAGAGTAGGTTGGAATGTCAGTGCATGCCTCAGAGCCGCTCTGAGTACGGTACGAGTGTGCTCAGCATCTGATGCAGCAGGCATGTTACTGACATTGTCCGTGTCCGCAGTATGCATTTGACGAATGGCATATGTGTCATGCAGAATGCAGGGATGTTCTGTAACGAGTTGCGTTAGGCCTGGCAGTATGCAGTGCCATGGTCGTTGATGTACTGCTTCATAAAGTAAAATTTCAGGGGAGTGTGGGCTTTGCCGGTTGAAGGTGTTGACTGTGGTCTACGCATGGGGACGGTTGGCAACTGTGAGATACTCACTCAGGCCCCCTCTTCTTGCGGCTGATTGGATTCTAGAAGCTTTCTGGTCCATACCCCGCAGAGTTTGCCGGGCTCCAATCACAGCGCAACATTTGAATGTTCTGGTACACAATTTGTGACTAAGGATGTTTGCGTAAGGTCACCGCCCCCCCTGACGTGCGCGTCAGTCACATTCAATGATCACAAAGTATTATGAAGTTTTTACTTCTGTTATTGTCCTTGATGGAGTGCACGTGCCAGTGGTGCTTCGAGGAGGTCAGAATGTTGGTTCACTGCATGTGTATGCAGCATCGCATGATGCTAGTCGGTCACGAGGAGCTGAATAATCTGGTGATTGTGCCTGGATCTGTGAAGGTGGCTGGCTGCTGAGGGTTTCTTCGCACTGTGTTGATCCTGATGTAACCTGCACCATTGGATCCAGTCCGTCCGGACGGTCAGCAGATATGCCTAAGTTAAACTAGGCAAGTTGCCCGATCAGTCAGTGGGTTCACGGACCCTCGGTCTTGCCAAGACCAACGTAGGCTACGTTGGTGTTTGGCCGCATTGTAACACAAGGGATTTATAAACGGAACTTCCGCTCCGACCCGTGACAGGACATATGTACACTATTGTTTCAAGAGACACTGTTGGGGAAAATCAGACTGATCGACGAACACCCAACTCGATTCCTGACAACGCACATCGGCGAGCCGAAGGGGTGCACGGATCGGTTCACGTGATCCGACCTCTCCGGCGGAACCGGATTGATGAGGACTGCCAGGGCGGCTGGCGGCGTCAGCTACCGGCCAGTTTAAGCGAACCTGACTGCGGTCACCGGCTGGTGGTCCGAGTTGGTGTTAGCGAACCAAGTTAGCAATGAGTAAGACAGTTCAACAGAGGTGCCAAGATACGGTAACAGTACTGAGCCGAGGACTCCACGACGGAGATCATGGCCGAGCTACGCGTAGCGCCGACCGGTTCCTGAAACGATCCACAACAAGCACGGCTGCCGCAGCAGTGTCAAGCTCTGTGGACTCCAGATAATACAACACGCCATGTGATGGTAGCATCACCTCAGTGAACGGGCATGCGCCATGCTCAAGTGTGAATGGCACAAACAAACTTATCATACAGTCACTCATAAATGGAACAACAGCCGCTTCTGCGCTGGGCCAGCACATCTATTCGGCTCAATCACTTGTTATCAATGGCATAGCACTAGGCCAGAGTGGCCCGCTGCAAAGGAAAAGTCGTTGCCAATCACTTGCTGTGAGCACTGACGACTGCAACATATTACATATTACACATAACGCACCTGATACTTCCCAGCGGGCCGCTAAAGTTGCAACTGCTAGTAAAACCATCAGGCACAAGGCATGACTGCATATCACTGTATACGAATCACAGGTGCCGCTGAATGGAAACAAGACTTTGAGGGATCAAGTGCGTCGGTACACCGCTTGCAAGTCCAGTCTGTGTAACTGACAACATTCCGGTCTGGCATGGCCGTGATGGACCGTCCGTGACGGTGTGACACCGTCAAAGTTAGCTATCTTGCCCGCTGTTCTGGGCAGGTCAGGGGCCTGCCGCAGCAGTATCTGCAGCACCATCCTGTTGCTAGAGCTGCCATTGCTGTTGCAGCAGCACCAGTTGTGTAGGTTCCTCCAGCAACCATAAGCAACCACTGAACGCCCACGAACATTTGCACTATTGCCAGGTGTTGTGCAGCACTAAACACACCAGCGCCCCCACTGATGCAGCTGCTTCAAATGCATCGGATGTACATCATGCGCATGGTTGCAAGCTATGTCCCAGCCGTGCCCGCTGTCGCTGCATTGCTGGTGTTGCTTCTCCATTACTGTAAGCTGCTGCGAACACCAAGCTGTGACAAATCGCTCCTAAAGCTCACTACCAGTGCCTGGCTGACGCTGCTGATCGGCAGGCTGCACTACCGCAGCACTTGATCATACATTCACAAGCCCTGAGTTGGACTCATGCTGAAGGCAGTGGAGCAGCATGCTCATAATAGCCTTCCGGCTTTACTGGTGTATCTACAGCAGCAGCAGCAGCAGCAGATACACCATCTCCTGCAAAACCACCAAAATCCACTACTGGCTGCACCTGCTGCTGTGCCTGGCTGGTGATACCATCTGCTACAGCATCATATGGCTGCACTATGTTGGTACCGCTCTGCCCACCCACAATAGCCCCCAACTCTGCCGCCAACTGCTGCTGCTGATGCTGCGGCAAGCCAGCCATCAAAACCCTAATAATCTCATCCCGCCGCTGCTGCAAGTCTTCGAGTCCCTGCGCATCTCGTGCTCCGGCTTTTGGGACAATCTTAGCACCCTCTGGTGTGGTGCACACCATCCCAGGAGATGTTAATAACACCTGCACCTCGTCAGCCAGCTGTTCAGCGGTTACTAAGCCCTGTTGTAACTGTTGCATGACGGTTGTTAGCTGAGCCGCAGCGACTTGTGGCTGTCCATATTCACAGTGGCTGCCGGGAGGGACGGTTGTGCGGGGTTTATGTTGTTCAAAGACATCGACTACTAGGTGGATCCTGATGCCAGGGCCGGGGTTGCTGACTTTGTGCGGGACCCTGTGAAGCACCATAGACAGCAACAGGCATGCGTGCATGTTGCCAATCCTTTTTGCCAGAAACTGTAGCGTTTGTCACAGTTATGCAGACCTATCACTAGACTTATGCAAGTTTATCACTACAGTTACGCGAGTTGCACAGGTGCTTCCATTACTGTTGTGATCATGCAGGCACCAGAGCCCCCATGCCCACACCTGTTGTTGAGCTCAAACACCAGACCTTCAGGTGCAGGAATCCTCACACAGTTGCCTGGTGCAGGATGCCCACCAGCCTTCTGCTGCTGCTGCTGCTGTGGCTGCTGCTGCACCGGCACCTTCCCGCTTGCTTTAGCCGCTGCTGCTGCCACTGCTGTTGCTACTGTTGCTGGATGAATCGAGGCAGCAGCAGCGCTGATTGACTGCTCACTGGGTGTCTGGCCACCTTGTAGTGCATAGGGGCACAGATCGAATGCCACGTGCGGATGTGTGACGATCGGTACATGGATTCTATGACCGTACTTTGCATATCCGCCGCTGTCTACATGCATCTTGATGTCGGAGGTGCCGGGAGCCATCTTCGCAAACTGTATTCGCACGATGTTTTGAACATCCACAGGCCCGAGAATCTGCAGCAGCAGCAGCAGCAGCAGCAGTAAAAGGAATAGCAGCAGAAGTGGTTCAACCACTTCCTGGCAGATGCTGCATGTGCCGTTAGCTGAGCTACAGCACACATGCTTGGCCGTACCGGCCCCGGACAGGGCCTGCTTCTTGTGTCTTGGCCATAGTAGTTGGGCTGCAATTGCTTATCATTGCAGGAGAGTTTGGCTCTTCTTGGGTGTGCACTCTGTTTGCAAAAGCATGTAATGATGATGAAAATGACACATGCTTGCATGGCTACTGCACCTCAGGCTGGTTGTCTACATGTCAATGTGAGGTTTGATCAGTTTGATGTAGCCCGAACCAGTTGGAAATGCACATGCAAGCCTTCAGGCAACAAAACCTTAACACAACAAACCCTGAGGGTCTCAGTAACACGGAATATCTAGGACTTGATCAGCCTATGGCAATGACGTAGAAATGAAACCCCCCGCAGGTTCCGATCCTGCCCGGGGCACCCACAAATTCGCATTCACAAGGCATGATATCTACTGGACCACTTGTTGCCTCCCTGGCTAGTGCCGTGGAAAGTATTTACAGCTGAGTGACGATGAAAGCGTTTGTAATGCCCGCCGGCGTACCTCACGCAGCAGTGGTTCCAGCTCCTCTCTGAACAGATCATAGTAAGGGAACTGATACACCACGTCCCCGCCATTGTCACTGAACAGCAGCACAATACCCTCAACCCCAGGTTTGAATCTCTCCATGTTGTTACTTCTGCCGTTCATAACAACGTTACTAGCTGCTTGGTATTCCTTGCTCCACATGGCATCCGGCAGGGATAACACTTTCTGTTTGAGTGATGTTATGTCTGCGTGGAACAGGGGCAGCTGTAGGCCTGCAACCTCAGGGTGGTCTGTCAATTTGGGTTTTGTGTCAAGGCGGGGCCAACCGCTGCTCCAGTAACCTGCATGGTGCAGCAGCAGACAGTGACGTGACATCAGTCGGCCTCATCAATAAACGGTATTCCAGTAGCAGCAGGTAGCGCGCATTTAGCGTTGAGTGGGCGGAGGAAGAAGGTGCTTGATGCCACTGGGTACTTGAAGAGCTACTCCTTTGCTAGTATTATTGCCGACTACTAAGTTGTCAAGTGCTGCAGTATACTGACCTGCTGGGTCCAGTGGTGGCTGTTTGAAGCCGGCATCCTCAAGGGTTTTGAGCACTGACAGCGTCAGGGCTTTGGAATCTGGCAGCACCAAACCCGGGCTGTTATTGCCAGTGTGTGCGAGGCCGGATGATTTGTCTGTTGGTAGGAGTGTGGGTGTGTATGTTGCTACAAAGGTGCTGTCTACTGCCAGGTGTGGGGCGCCGATGATGTTCAGCAGGCCATGAGTGGGAATCTGCAGGTGTTGAAAGCAGCAGCAGCAGCAGCAGCAGCAGCAGCGAATGCAGTTGTGGTTATGGCAAGGCCTGATGTGTGGACTTTGAGCACTGAACGCTTTCAGCATGACTGCAGCATTCAACAATGTTTGCTGGTGCCAGTTGTGGGGCGCCGATGATGTTTAGCGAGCCGTGAGTGGGGAGGTTTGGCAGTGGCAGCAGCGGCAGCAGCAGGTTTCATGTTTATTGCAGGGCTGAATTGGTGGGCGTTGGCACTCAATGATATCCGATATAACTGATGCTGAGGCTTGACGTGACTGCAGTGCACAACGACATTTGCCACTGCCAGGTGTGGGGCTCCGATGATGTTCAGCGAGCCATGTGTGGGGATCCGAAGGTTGTGGCAGCAGCAGCAGCAGCAGTTGCGTGGTCATTGCACGGCTTGATTTGTGGACATTGAACACCCAATGCTCTCAGAATGGCTGCAGTGCACAACAACATTTGCTGCAGCCAGGTGTGGGGCTCCAATCATGTTCAGCGAGCCATGTGTGGGGATCTGAAGGTTGTGGCAGCAGCAGCAGCAGTGGTTGCGTGGTCATTGCAAAGCTTGATTTGTGGACATTGACATGCAATGATCTCAGTCAGGTTGTAGTATCGGACAACGATTGCTACAGCCAGATATGGGGCTCCGATGATGTCCAGCAAGCCATGTCTAGGGATCTGCAGGCAGCAGTGGCAGCAGCAGCAGCAGCAGCAGCAGTATGTCAACCTAGGAAGTCCACTGCTTGCTTTCTGCACACTAACAAAGTTCTTACTTGCTATAGGCCGAGGTACTGCATTGGCGGCAGTGCCACTGTTGACATTAGATAAGGTCAGCAGCATTATAATGTTGACACAAGCATTGTACAAGTAGTACAACAGTACAGTATACATGGTGTGCACCAGGTGACCATTAACAATAAAATAGCCAACAGAGGCCTTCTCTGCGACAATTTTTTGCATTTATCAAGGTCCCCTCTATTTACGTATGCCTGACCTTGACACCAACATTTCAGTGTGGCACACGCTTTGGCACTAAGCTTGCACAAACAAGAATCGGCACCCTTTCCTGCGCCCAGGTAGAAGCTCATGATCGCGGATCAGGCCTAACATAAACAGGGCTGATGGCGATGCCATGAGTGACAAATTGCAGTCTCCACTCCTCGTCCGCATGCCTTGGCTGCTGAGCAATCGGCATGAAGCTTGGAGCCACCGACTCTGGCCAGACTCATGGCATGATTGTCTGCACTGCAACAATGTCTGAATGAATATATGAATGAGCTGCGCATAGCGCTTTCAAGAGAGCACTAGCGTAAGTCAAGGGAGGGTCAGGTAATGAGTGTGTTGGGGCGACTTCACATTCCCTACCGTTACAATGTCTGCACTGTAGCAAGAGCTGTGATGTGATGTGGGTCTGAAACCCTCTCGGCACTAGCCAGAGAGCCAGCAAATGACTCATGGGTTGTTGGTACCCTTCAGATTGATTCAAGGCAGATACCAGCGGCCCCTGACCACCGAGACCTGGGTTTCTGATCCAGTAGGACTCTACCCCCTGCATAGGGCCGCATTGCTGAGATTGTATGGCATATCCTCACCTGCCTTCTCCACAGCAGTTTGTTTTTTACGAGGTCAAATGCTGCTAACTCCCCGTGGCTGTCTGGACTGTCACGAACTTCCCTGCGGCGGCAGCACAGCAGTAACAGCAGTAGCAAGAGTTGTGTATACTACTGCACAAGCATCTCAAACTGCATGTAACATATATTCAGTAACAGGTACTGTTCAAGTCTTCAGCTAGAGCATACACAACAAGCATCATACAGCTCAGCATCTAAAGTGTGTGCATAAACCACCACAGTTGAGTGCAGCAAGTGTCTGGGAGTGACCATGAAAGCCGCAGGTAAGAGAAAGAATAATCACAACAGCAGGACCTTGTATCAATTCAGCATGATGCAGTGTACATGTAAGTGACAAAGCCATGCAGCAGTGTATGCACTGAGTTCCACAGGCAACATCATCCCTTTGTGGGCACCGCTTTGTCTTACCAGGCATGCTCACCTTTTGCTCCAGGTGGCAATGCCGAAATAAGCAATGTCATCAAGAACAGCCAGACCCTTCAGGAACTTGCCACCTTGAGGCTCCTGGGCGGCAGCAGCAGCAGCAGTGACATCAGTTGAGTCAGCGGGGGCACATTGCAGACGTAGGTAGACCGTTTTGTCTGGATGTGATGGTTGCTGTCACAGGGTGCAGCAGCAGCAGCGGCGGCGGCAGCAGCAGCAGCAGCGGCAGCAGCAGCGGCAGCAGCAGCAGCAGCGGCAGCATCACCGGTGGCCGGTGGGGTGGTCACTGATAGCCCCATCAGTTTGTTACCGTACCTTGCTCAGCCTAAAGGCTGCATCTGGTTGAGCACAACATGGCAGGCGTTCTGCTGATCGGGATCCTTTCTCGGCCGCATACCAATAGCCCATATATACATGCTGCAATGCACCATACATGCCAGCGGCTTCCAGCATTTGCTGACTTTGATGTATAATCTGAGCAGGTTACACTATACCGCAGTGCGTCTTAGTCAAAACCGATAAAACCCTGCTGCTCCACGAGACCCCAGACACAACCCGACGTACCTTCCAGCATTTGCCAACGTTGCAATGTAATCTGGGCATAGTTCTCTAAATACAAAGATCCGACTAGTAGTCACAGGCAGCTTCACTTCACTTAAGGTAAACTGGTGGTGCAGGCGGTGGTTTCGAAGTGTCAGCGTCAGAGACTGTCAGAGCTATGTCATGCGCAGCCCAAGACTCTTTCGGGTGGCGTACCCCATGCATGGCACCACAGCTCTTGCCAGCGCATCTATCTTGTTTGCATTGGCTAAATCTCTTTTACAGGCAGAATGCCCTGCTGCTCCAGCCTGTACTGAGTAAGAGAAGCCTCAACCCGTCGTACTCTCCAGAGCTCCACAATTCTCGACCAGTATTACTACTACTACTACTACTAGTTACCTCAAGGGTTCACACCCGTAAGGAGCCAGCTAATGGCTCATGGGGGTATAGAAACAAAACAAAAACCTATTACACCTGTTGTGTTGTGCTCATCCAGCTGCAGCCTTCTGTTTGCACTGCTGCATACATGCCGGTGGCCAGCAGCATTTGCTGATTCACAAGATGTTACCTGGGCATAATTTTTAGGAAACGAAGGTCTTAATCACAGCCAATGCACCTTGCTTCTCCGGCAGATAACCCCAGCACCAGCCCGGCATACCTTCCAGAGTTCATACTCTTCCCCTGTATTTGGGTTTAGGCTGACTAACACCCCGTTGTCAGAGCCCAGCATAATGAGATCCCCCCCCTGGCCCCCACAACACCCCCCCATGAGCCTTCTGGCCAATGATTGGCTTCCAGCGTTTGCTGACTTTGCATTCTAATCTTGGCATAGCTTACCAGAAACAATGGTCTTAGGTACAGCCGCTGTACCCTGTTGTGCCAGTAGGAGCAGCACCAGCCCGCATACCTTCCAGAGTTCATATTCCTCTCCTGTATTTGGGTTTAGGCTGACTAACACCCCGTTGTCAGAGTCCAGCATGATGAGATCACCACCTGGCCCCCACAACACACACTGGGGCCACTGGGGCCCATGAGCCTTCTGGTCAATGACTGGCTTCCAGCATGTGCTGACTTTGCACTCTTCTAATCTGGCCATAGCTTACTAGAAACTATGGTCTTAGTTACAACCAATGTACCCTGTTGTGCCAGTAGGAGCAGCACCAGCCCGCATACCTTCCAGAGCTCGTATTCCTCTCCTGTGTTTGGATTCAGGCTGACTAACACCCCGTTGTCAGAGTCCAGCATGATGAGGTCACCCCCTGGCCCCCACAACACACACCCATGAGCCTTCTGGCCAATGATTGGCTTCCAGCGTTTGCTGACTTTGCATTCTAATCTTGGCATAGCTTACTAGAAACTATGATCTTAAGTACAGCCGCTGTACCCTGTTGTGCCAGTAGGAGCAGCACCAACCCGGCGTACCTTCCAGAGTTCATGCTCCTCTCCTGTATTTGGGTTTAGGCTGACTAACACCCCGTTGTCAGAGTCCAGCATGATGAGGTCACCCCCTGGCCCCCACGACACACAGCCATGAGCCTTCTGGCCAATGCTCTTGATACGTGCGACTTCATGGGCGGGATGGTCTGTGCCAACATACAGCTTTACAAGGTCACTCTGCAATGGCAGCAGCAGCAGCAGTAGACCAGTGAAGGACAAGCTATCAGAGCTCCAGGGTCTTGCATAATTCAGAATGCTTGGATGTTATTTATTCCAGAGCCTGTGTGTGTGCTGTGACCTGGGGGGGATCTCGGGTAATCCCCTACATTGTAGCTGCTGCCAGCAACCGCAGCTGCAGTGGTGGAGCAGCGGCGGCCGTAGCTAGGCTCAGTGCTGCAGCACGAGTGCCATGGGGCGGCCCGCCCAACAACACAAAGATATCATGTGATTGGATAAGTTGATGCACATGCTCGCTTGACTGGATAGGATACACGCAGGCTCATTGGCTGCAGCTCAAGCTCAGCTGTGGCACCCGAGCTCGAGTGCAACGGGGCTAGCCAACATCACATTGCTTCTGCCATGCACCACCAGCATGTGGTCAGCGACACTAAAGCACAGTATATGATTGGATAGGCCCTATCAGTGATGCGCGGCAGTCTCATCTGACCGGGTAGAATGCAGCTGGGCTCCATTGGATCCCAAGCATTGGGGGTTATATATCTGCGCAAGCACCTCCAGGGCAAGCACTGTTGGGATCGTTCGTTTCAGGCTCATTGCTGCAGCCCGAGCTGCACCCGAGCTCAGGTGCAATGGGGCTGGCCAACACCACATTAATGCATTGGCCATGCATCACCAGATCGTGGTCAGTGACCCTACAGCACAGTACAGCTGCTGTGGTTGTTATTGTTCCCAACTCTGAAATGGGGAGCGGAAACGATGGCCATTCAGCTATGGCCGGCTGGTGGGCAGCTTACATGTATATACACTCCAGCACAGTACAGCTAAGGCTTACCGGTCCAAGGTTGTGCAGCAGCACCCAGATGTGGTCCTTGCCTTCTGGTCCAGCAACAGCAGCAAGTGTGTTCGGGTGATCTTGAACACTGAACAGGGGCAGAGCACGGACCTGTGCAGGCAGCAGCAGTGGCAGCAGCACATGAAACATGCGATATCTGCAGGTTGTTTCGAACGCTGATCCTGCACCCCACTGGAGCTTATTCGCTGATGGATCAAGATCATAATAGGTGTTTTTGGTTCATCCGCCAACAACACCATGAGTAGTACAACACCAGCTAACGGTAGGACTCGCAACGAAGTCTGTAGAAGAACCTGCAGCATAGCTCTAGATAACTGGATACTGCTAATAAAGTTTACAAGTTGTGTCCTTCATTTTCAGGCTGCAAAGCTTCACACTGCACACCTGCGGCCAGTAAGGTTAGCAGCAAAGATACAGCTGGTGGCTGGCTGCCAGCCAGTTGTCGAGTAACACAGGCAGATCTAACATCTTTCTCAGCAGTGTCACACTGCTGGGCCTCCTGCTGCCAGCCTTCCTCGCAGCAGGGCATGCATCACAACTGAACGGAGGGTCTACTGCTGCAGCAATTATCACTGCTGCCTGCCGCTGCCAATTCTGGTGCCCCAACTAGATCTAGTGCTGCAGGGACAGTATGCTGAGTTAGCAGCTGGTCATGATGAGCAGCAGGCACGAGCTTACCAGTTGCATATCCGGGTAGCTGAGTTGCAGTATCTTTCCATCACCGGTGCTGCACACATACACATAATCACCAATCCGGATCTGTGGCAGCAGCAGCAGCAGCAGCAGCAGCAGGAACAAGTACAGCAGAGGCTGTGGACTTAAACCGCATTGCAGATCTGCTTGAGCAGCTGAGCTGGAGTTGGTGATCAGATCACGATCAGGCAATGCTGGATTTGAAATCCTCTTACTGCTCGCGAAGCCGGCGGTGCTTGTCTGCTGTGACTGCTGCTGCTGGCCACTTGGCTGCTGCCGCTGCTGGGGGTAATACTGCTGCTGACACCGCATGACAGCCACACTCACCGCATCATGACTGAACCTTGAGGGAATCTGCACACGTTGGAGCTCCTCCCCTGTAGCAGTGGTGCCAAAGCGACAGCAGCAGCAGCAGCAGCAGCGTTTATGGTCCTTGGACTGACTCCAAGTATAAACTGCAGTAGTCTTATTTGACGTGGATGCCGCTGTCCATGTGCAAGTACGAGCACATGCTGCAGGGTTGCGGTAGCAGACATTTGCCAACCAGATATTTCAATCATCACCCGCTTCCAGGGTGACAATGTGTTACTAAAATCATTTGCAAGCTGTGCAACCCACTGCACCCAGCTGTGATTGCTGACATCCAACATCATTGTATCTGCCATCTGGCATTGAGTGGGCCAGGGGAAAAAGGTGCTTGATGGAGTCCACAGACTTGACCCCACCGGCTGGCACATGTGGCAATGTCAGCTTTCCAAGCTGGCACTCAACATATGTTGCATATGCATCATGGAGTCTGCCACACCAGGATCTGCATGGCTATACATACTAGTCGTGGCGCACGGTGCCTGACCTGCTGCTGGACCCTCAGCCACTCACCTGAGGCTTTGAGGGGGTTGGGATCTAGGGCTTTCAGTTTTGCTGCAGTACTACCGCTGTGCAGGCTGCAACATCAATAAATCAACCTTTTTTCCGTTCTGGTGTCTGCCACCTAACGTCTGGTTGTGGGTGCGGTGTTCCTTTTCTGCCTGTCCCGCCTTTTTGGCTGATTTTGCTTTCTGGTGTCTGCCACCTAACGATGTAACTGTTTTCACTGCTTCAGCCCAGTATGAAATAACATTGAAAGCACAATGCCATCTGCACTGGTGTCTGTCTTTGCAAAGCCCAGCAGGTAAAGCACCCCCAAACCTCAACCCTGAAGATCGCCCGCATCGCTCGCACCTGTTACTGCATCAAACTTGACGAGGTACTCTTTCTCTGTTGTTGGTCTCCAGTTGTGAGGTCTGATGAGATTCCACACTGTTGAAGGATGGCCCGGCTCAGGGTCACCGGGGAACATGCCATAATGAACACCCTGGAGGACAGCAACAGTTTGTGCGGGGCGGAGCAGCAGCAAAAGGGTCGCGATGGCGGAGCAGCATGCTTTTGCTTTTGATGGCGCATCAACCAAGTGATGCAGCGCAGCTGTGGTTTCTTGCAGTCAGTTGGAAAGTCAGCTGAGCAGTATTGAGGCAAATCTTCTCAGTGAAAGATTAATGTGTACGCGCCCCCCTCAATTTGTCGATTCAAGCAGGCCCCAGCATGCATGCCGATTTGCACGCAGACCGCAGCATGCATATGCCGGTTTGCACGGCAGGCAGCAGGAAGCCGTCTGTGCTGGTGATGTGTCGCTGCTGTTAGTGCAACTACGACTGGTCCCTTGCAGGTCCTGCATGGCGCAGGGGCGGCTGCTGCCCATACAGCAGCACACTGCGCACTGTTGTGCATGCCAATTTACAAGTGTGATCATGCCGCCAAACACACCAGGTCAGTTGACACAGAAGCTAAGCACCCTGCACCCCAGCAATCAAGCAACAGTGCTGGACAGCAAACCACA
>NSMO01006414.1:0-11090 GCA_002588565.1 Coelastrella sp. UTEX B 3026 | reverse complement strand
ACAGCGTATCGGCAGGATTGTAACCTGCACACATGCCACTAATTGTTGATCATCAACTGAGTGACTGGATTCAATCTACTGCTGTGCAGGCTGCCAACAAAATGGCCTATCACGATCCCAAGTTTGCCACTGAAGATGCCATGCGGGTCGGTCGCCTCCACACACACATGCCCGGCTGGGCTGACGCAAACATTGCATTCATGCGTAGCGGCGGCTATAGCATCAGCCATAAGATCCCAGAGATTAAACAGCAGACGTTAGTAATGTGGGGAAGGCAGGATGAGATCCTAGAGCCGAAATATGCGTACCAGTTTGAGAAAGCATTGCAAAACGGACGATTGGAGTGGGTGGAGAACTGCGGACACTGTGCGCATCTAGAACAGCCGACTGTAGCAGCAGGAAATATCTTGAAGTTCTTAGATGAGGGCTTAGTGCAGGATGCGGAGCAGCAGCAGCAGCAGCAGCAGCAGCAGCAGGATGTAGCTGTGGCAGCAGCAGCAGAGTTGAATTAGTTGGTCGGGGGCGTTGTTTGTTTCGGTTGTTTGTTGCTGATGATTGTTTCAGTCGTTTGCTGCAGCCAGAATGGCTATACAGTAGCATGCATCAATAGGATTTGTTATCTGCGATAGCCCACTGACTCAGCTGCTGGAAGCTGCTTGCACAGAGGCTGCCTCAATGCGGCATGCAGCATCAGCAGCTGCGGTGTCTTTGCACAGTGCTGTTATTCCCAACAAACCAACCAATGTCACACTAGCAGCTGTAGACGAAGAGCCAGTTGCACGCATCCATTGTTTTGAACTGTGGTAGACACCGCCATGAACCAGCTTGTGCACACTCCTCAACATTGTAACGACTCTTTGTGCAATGGCATGTCAAGAACACCAGTGCAATGATGTCTTCAGTAGTAGACCGGAGTAGTAGACTGCAGCATCCGCTGCCTTGACCCTAGCAACACTGCCACACAACCACAAACCTGTTGACACCGTGCGCCACCTTCAACCCTGTATTTGTATGTGCTCAATGAAGGATTGTCAAACAACCATTTTGATGTGTCAGTAACTTGCAAGTTCCCAACCAATTGTTGCAGTGCATGCATCCATTGTTGTGAGCTGCATCGCTGCATATCCAACTGGTGGTCAACACAATACTGCACTAGTGTCATTGACATAGCTTGTACCGTACAATGCGGCACTGCCAATTGTGTTGAGAGCACTTCACTGACAGTGACTGTCTGTGTGCACCGTGAACAGCGTCTGTGTGCCACCAGGCTGTTGATATACACATGTGCGGCACACTTCAAGTGAGTGAACTTCAAACTACAACGTTGTAGTTAACTGTGTTCAAGCTGCCATTGCATGCATGAGCTGTGATGAGACTTTCATGTGTCTCGGAGGCACGCAACCACAAACCAGCTTCAACCGTCGATCAGTGATGTTGGTGTGCATTTGAATATCTTCCAAACAACCCACCCAAGTGTAGTCACGCAGCCATTGCATGCATTAATTACGGTACACTGCACGACACAACCACAAACCAGCTTGCGCACACTCTTTAACATGGTTTGGTGTGCACTAGAGTTCGCTCCAAACAACCACCCAAATGTAGTCAAGCAGCCATTGCTTGCATCCATTGTGGTGCGACAAACTGCAACGCACAACCACGAAACAGCTTGCAAACACTCGCTAACATGGTTTTTTCGCCACACAGTTTCTTTTCAAAACCAACAATGCAGGCAATTGTGTGAAAGGAGCAAAGTGGCATCCACTGGACGATGATCCGCTAATTCAAATTGAAGCACACACACAACCACTGGTTGTGCGTTGACACGCAACTGGCATATCCTTGTCAATGTGATTGTGTGCGCACACGCTCTTTTGTAACAACCCAACCTGTCTGATGACGGACTCATAAACCGTTAAGCATGGGCCATACTTATCAACAGTAGTTGCAAGCATTTGGTTTCCAACTCAGGCCAAACAACCTTCGCACAGCACTAACACTGTCTGTGTGCAATTATTTATGGCCGAAACAGCTCATGCATGCGCCAGCCATCTTGCATGCAGTGGAACCGCTTGTTGTGCAGTCTCTGGCAAGCCCATGCATAAACAGTGCAGCCACGTTTTGCAAACAAAGCACTAGTGCCCTGTGTGTGAATACCAATGCATGGCCCTTACAGTCTGTTGATTGCAACTGACTGCAACTGCGGCAACACAAATGCATTCATTTTCATCAAACAACAAAGTTGGCAGAAGAGCGTGCAACCTAGCCTAGCAAACATCATACATGGTCTCGGGGTCCAACCAAAACAATGACAATGCTTCAAGCCTTGAAGATGGATGATCCATTGTATGTACAATCTTTGTAGATACGTAACACACATCACCCACCCGTATTTTGCAGTTCCCACCCACGGGATTGTGCCCTGAAATCATGTAGTCCCCCCAAACACCTGCATGTGCTTCAGTTTCAACCAAGTAGTGACACACGTGGAACTATTCAGGAAGCCACCTACACGTAAGCAACTTCAGCCCTACAGTTTCCAAACAACTAACCATGTGGACGTATATGACAAGATCTGTGTATACAGCAAAAGAACAATCCAATCATCCAGTACATTCACAAAGTTTGTAAGATTATGGATTGCAGTTGAGCCATGCAGGTTTGCCTCAGCAGCAGGCATGTAGACGATGCCCAGACCAATACCAGATACACTATCGCATCATGTTAAAACAGCATTCTGAGGCTGTAAACGCGGGATTGGAGTGCTGACCAGAAAGTGCTTTGGTACGACCAGCTTTTGCTCTGGTGGCCTATGGCCGAGCAGCTCAAACTTTGCCGGGCAATATCTCCGCGCGAACTGATTCGCTAGGTTGCCTGGCCCTCCGAGGCATTGGAAGTGCCCAATAACCGGCCCCGGGGCGAGTTCCAAGGTAACACCCGTCATGCATGCATGCATGCAAGAAGATGATGATGTCCACTCAGATCAAACCACAAGTGATTGAACCACAAGCAAATGTGCAGAATGCTGAACCCATCCATGTACACCTGCAAGTCACTGCAGTCATTCCGAATGTAACCCGGGGTAACAACAGTTGAACAACAGTTTCAGTTGATAAACAGGTTTAAAAACAGTCTAACAACAGTTCATCAACAGTTTAACGACATTTACTTAATCATACAACATCTCCAAAAGGGCCAGATACACACACCCACAAATTGCTTCAGCCATTGAATTCTTCTAGAGCATGATTCCATGTAGCTGCAAGATACACGCTATGCCACGGGGTTGCCCCCACAATAGTTTTAACTGAGCAACAAGCAATAGTTTGAACTGACCAACAAACAATACTTTCACCTGACCAACAAACAACCTGGAACCCATGCGGCTGTGTCTAGAGAGCATATGCGGCATTGGCATGGCATGCATCTATAGACAGGTTCAGTGTGTGATAATGTAAGCTATGCAAATGTGTATATGCTTTGCAGATGTGTTGCACCCACATGCGCTCACAATCAGTGACCGCCATCCATGTCAATGTGTCTATAAAGAACACTAGACCTGCACATAGAAGAACAGTCCCTAACCACAGTCAAACCTTTCCAATTGATTGATATCATATGAAACCATACACAATTTTTCAGTGATGCACCCATTGTGTTAGCACCCAGAGACATCCCAACTGACAGTAACGCTCCACAATTTGTGCATATACTAAACGTCCTGTCAAGGTCACCCGAATTTCAGGCTAGCCACTGGCTAGCATGGCACATGTCAGCTTGAGATTTGTGTATGTCTGTTTCACTGCTTGTGCTTGTGCCCCAGCAAAAAAGATGCCACGCTTGACACGACACAAGAGTGGAAGCTCAAACTGGTGCTGCCTTGACTCAAGTCGGACTTGCTGTTCATGCCCTTTAAGCCACCTTGTTCGTGAGTGGATAGAGCTTCCTGAGCAGCAGTGAGCATGTCACTGATATGACAGCTGTGACAGTCATCCACAATCCGGGGCCAATGAAGATTGAGCCTGTCCTGCTCTGGATGGCAGTAATGATGAGTGGCGTCAAGCCACCAAAAACTGCCATACCTGCAGCGGCAGCAGCAGCAGCCAAAATGGCGGTCAAGCATGTGAAGGAGGTCAATCATGTACCAGGTTCAGTGAGTTGGGCAGTACCCGCATGATCCTCCCCAAATCGAATGGTGCTGAGCCAGGATCTCCATGACTATGCCGTCTGTTCAGATGACAGGCAATGTTGCTGGGTTTAACAAGGGCAGAAACAAGTGGATGCATTTTGAGTACCGTACTTAGATGGCATCACCATCGCGGTGTAAATACAGCAACCAAACACTGCCAGCAGACACAGCTTTACTCAAGGTTCAGAGTTGAATCCTCACCTATGTTGTGGCCCAAGTTTACGCCAGAGATGCGCACACTGGCGGGGTAGATGTTGGAGCAAATCACAGGCAAGACGCCCATGGTGTAAGCCGTCATGCACAGACTGACAGTCTGCAACAGCCAACATGCTGCGAGGTGCTTGGTTTGGAACGCCAGGAACATCGGAACGGACATGCCGGCAGCGACCACGCAGATCATGATCGTCGCCGTGACCGGCGGCAGTGATCCACGATCGCTCAAGATTCCGGCAATTGGGACGACGAACGTGAACACGACCATTGACGTCAGGACCATCCACAGAGTGAGTGCTGGTTGGAGGCCAACATAAGTGGCATAGAAGCTGGGTAGCCAGGTGTATGCCAGGTAGAAGGAGGCAGCAATCCCTGCAGCAACAGCAGCAGCAGCAAAGGGAAGTACACAGCAGAGTCGAACCAGATGGTATAAGCCAGACACAAGAGCGAAACCAAAGGCCCATGGAGTATATGCAACCGTTGTATGGCATACGTATTACAAGCAGGCCCTAGAGCATGGCAATGCTCATTTGCATCCACTGTTAGCACCGGTGCACCAAGGCACCACGGGCCTTGGATACAGTTGTAAAGCAAGGCTCGTGAACGGCCTCACAGTAACACCTACTGTTCAGGAGTACTGACCTCCCCTGCACGGCACTCATAATCAGTGCTTAGTGTAACAGCCCGTCAAAAACTGCTGGCATGTCTAGTTTCTACAGTGACCCAAACTCCAGCATAAGGCTCACTTACATGCCTCGTATCCAACCTGTAGTGCGAGTCCAGTCCAGTAGCACCTGAATAGTTTGATTACCGGCACGCCATGACTTTTCTTCCTGATCAGTTGACTCTCCACATCAACGTCTGTAACCACAAGGCTGTCAGCAACAACACACGCCAGATCTGCACCCAATGAGCTGACATCTTTGCTTGAAGAAGCCGCAGGAGAAAGGCCGACTGACGCGGCATCAGAGCCACCGTCGGGGGGCACATCCACATGTGGGGTGACTGTGGGCAGGAAGTCTTCTGTCATCTGCAGGACCGAACGCTTGTGACATCTGTGGTGACTCTCATCGAGCTCGTCTTGACTGGTGGTAAACTGCAGGCACATGATCGAAAGTAACAAGTGACAGTGTTAATAACACCCATGGTACAACGAGCTGTGTGGCTTACCACCGGAGGACGGTGACCTGTATGTATATTTGAAAAATTCAGTGGGCAACCTTTGCTGTCACAGAGCCCCCAGAGGCTGAGCCATGCTCTGGAGCTGGGCACCAACCATGTTGTACGTTGAGAGTACTGCACTTGCCTGCGGCTGACTCAGTCTGATGGCATCAGCCAGGTGATTGCATTGGACAAGTGGTGGCTGCCGTAAGGTGCTGCGGGGCTGGCAACCCAGTAGCTTAGGGTTTCAAGCACAATACACTGCGTGCTGATCATGCAGTTCAAGTTGTTCTGAGATGGTTTACCTCAGCGGATTCTGGTAAGCCAGACCTCAGGAGTGTTGCAGCCAGTAGGGTTGCAAGAGCAAACAGGAATGGCAGGCGCCAGCCCCATACTGCAAGACCATCTGCAGCGGCAGCACAACATCGCAACGCAGCTACAACTTGTTATTGCTGGCATTGCCACAAGCAGTTGCCGCAGTTCCTAGAGCACGGACGCGTATATGGGTTCATGAAGCACAAGCGTGTCACATGGGCACTGAAATTAACATTTGAGCCTGAGACAGGTGCCCCAGCCAATGTGTGAGCAAATTCATTGCACTACTTGAATACTCTACAGATTCCAGAACGATTGACGGCCAGTTCATGCCTCATATGCATATCATTCAAGGTCAGATCAAGCCAGATACATCCAACCCCATCCAAATCGCTGACACGTAGCCTTCAAGATTTGATGGTCCCCAAAGGCTGCCCGCCCACCTGCCGGCACCAGACTGATGATCACGACATCCACCAGGATTCCAAGCACCACTCCAACACCCAGGCTTATGAAATTCAGAGAGCCTGTGACAGCCTTGAAGCGCGGGTCAGCAATCTCGAGAAGATACACCTTAGCAGCACCTGCAATCCCAACAATGGACTGAACTTTGAACTTCAGTTGAAAAAACTGAACTTCAGTCCAAGGTTGAAGAGACAACAGGTTCGGGACGTCTCGGCAACAGGTTCGGGTCGACCCTATAAGCGTGTCACATGAGACAGCAAGCATGCACTCACTGACTATGACCACTGCTGAACAAGGCCTGCTGGCAGCGCTGTAGGGTTACTTGTGCAGAAATGGCCATCTTGCAGGGCCTGGGGTGCTGTGCGGCCTACATGCTACTTAAATTTACTTGGGGTACAAGGCTGCATACAGCAGCCCGCTACTAGCGGCACGAGTTGAAGTCACTAGAACGGTTCTAGAGAAATGCCAGTTACCAAGTGGGCCATGGAAGAAGGTGCTTGATGTTGTGGCTGGCCGGAGTACACAGAGTGGATCCCACCGGCTGGCACATGCCATCGGATAAACTCAGCTTTCTAAGCTCTACTTCCCAGCTGGCAGCGGCAGACATACATCTGAGTCATTCTGCCTCACCTGTTTCACCTCCCATCCCCAGACCCTGTATCAGAGACAGACTTGCCAGCAGGATGGGCGCAGCAGCGCCAATGTGGTCGTACACCGGTAGGCAGCCAATCTGCACAAAGTAGGGGCCACGGAACTCGGATCAGTGTTTGCACAGCATGCAATGCCTGATACTCTGCAGACAGAGCTCAGCCTGACAACCACTGTACACCTTGCACTGCACAGCTTGAGTCACAAAAATATTGCACTTCAGGTCACCTGTCAGGTCTGGCAGCCAGCCTGAGGGGGTAATGCGGCTTGCTGCTGTGTGGTCTGCAGTCTTAGCCACTACATGCAAAGCTGCTAGCAAGATCCCGCTAGCAACCACATGATATGGTCACAGGCCACCCCTCCCTGGATGCAGCACCATGCAAAGTCAAGCACGTTTGCTACGCCATACACAGGGTACATGGTGTTGCCACCATGCAATCGGATCACCGCCCTTGTACTGTGAGTACAAATGTAGAGTCAGAATTCGGCTCAGCCCTAAACCCTCGACTCACCAACACTGTGGGGATGCCATTGACCAGCACGGTGAGTAGAAGGCATCTTGATCGACCCCTTGTGTCCCCCAGATGGCCAAACACGATAGCACCAACAGGGCGAGAGATGAACCCGGCTGCATAACAGCATCAGAGCACAGCAGGAGAGAGTGGTGCATAGTGACGTTGCAGCAAGAGATGCCATCAAGTTGGGGTAACATTCGGTTGCCAGAGCACACTGTGCCTGGCAGGAATTGGTGCTTCCGAGGTTATAAAGGATTAATGCTGCCAGGCGGCACTGACGGATGCCAGGCAACAACGCCCAGCTACACTGTGACGCAAGGACAAGCACTGCTTCAGTTGTTTTGAAACAATGTGTCCCCTCCAAGCCTGTGTTGCTCCAGCAAACAGACAAACAAGCAAACCAAACAGAGTTCATGCAAGATATGTGTGTGTACAATATCCGGTATTGTAGTATGCAGTTCTCTGCATACTGCTTTGTATCTGTGCACACTTTTTATCTGTGCACATCGTGTGTCTGGTGATGGCTAAATTACATATCCGTGCTCACCAAAGAAGACTCCCCAGAAACTGATGGCCTGCATGGAGGGGTCAACTGCTGGAAAGAAGAGCTTTCCCAGGGTTGTACTTAGCTGTGCATAAATCCTGCAGAGCATGAAGCAGCCATGATGTAAGCATTCAATGCTGTGCAAGTTGCACAGCACACCGTGTAGCACACCGTGTATACTGCCTCTGTGACAATGGCTTGCCCGGCAAGTTAGTTGCGGCAATCAACCGTCTCAAGTGCCCAGCAAGTATCAGCCAACGCTAACCTGATGCCTGCTGGCTCACATGAGTCGCTCAGTATTTGGCAGATATTGTTGCCGCCGCAGCACTGCTGCAGCTGCTGCTGCATCGCAAAGCAGGGGTGTGCTGGCTGCTGCTGCTTGGCAAGTGACTCTGGGTCTTGCTATGCTGCCGCAAATGATGTAAATGAACAGGCGCTGCACCTGCTGCCACACTGAGCTTCCAGGGACAAGCTGCAAACCGTTGCAAGACAAGTACTGCTGCTGAACAGATACCTCAACTGCACTGGATGTGCAGCACACTGATCGCACTTACGTGACGTTATACCCTGTTGTTGCACGGTCCAGAGTAAGGTCCACGTAGGTTCACGGATGCACAGCAACAGCAGGAAGAGCAACGTCTTATTGTGGGATGTGCAATGATGGTGTTGCGTGACCAGACATCAGATCATGGACAGTGCCAAAGGCTGCAGAAAATGCAAGCATGTTGAAGCTCAGCTTTGCACAGTATGCGTGATTGATAAGCAAGCATCTTTAGTTGCTGCCAGCAACGGTTGCGCCCTGGTGCAGCTTGAGCTTATGCAAGCAGTCATGGTTGCTGCTGCTTCAATCAGTTGCATGACATCATAAACCAGGCAAACACATGAGGTCCAAGCCATGGTGTGTGTATGCATAAGGTGTGGGTGCGCATGGGTATGACTCACACATCATCATGGTGCCCAGATTGACGGCCACCAGTGCCTTGGTAAGTTGCCTGAGAGGGAGATCGCCACTGCCACGCATCGAGCTCCACGAGCTGACCTTCCTGAGGGGCATTGCCTGATCTGATGTCGCCATGTGGGGCAATTGCACCGGTGGTACCTGGCAGCCACGCATCACGTTGTTCGACAGAACAACCCCAGAAGCCGTATGCTGTTGCCAGCATCGATGTCAGAGGAGCCAACATGTTTAATGCGAAACGCTGTGTGTGAATGCTGTGTGGTCAGTCTGAGAGAGCATGCAACGGCAATCCGGCCGGTCGGGAACACCGCGGCCATTTATGCCTGAACATGGTTGTTGCCCCGCACGACGCAGTATGCAAACAATTTTCAGTTGGAACACGACTGGCTTGTGAATGGCGAAAAACAGTAGATGATGGTGCCCCCCGAATAGGATGTCAACACCGCGTAAAGTCAGTCAACTCCCTGGCACGCCACTGCAAGCCTGGGATTAAACTCTGGTATCTTCTGCTAGAATATGACCACTCTCAAGGCCCCTGCCGCTCACCAGTATTTGATCCGGGCCTTGGGTCAGTCCCGCGCGAGTGGTCGTAACGGTGCCCCCGTGTCAAAAGAGCTTTCTGGCGCGGTCTGGGACTCCTAACTGCTAATTGCTGCTGACGTCGCGCGCAGGCAGGCATTGCCAGATTTAGACTTTGTGGCTGCGTAAATCCGGACAGTCAGTTGCAAGAGGCGTTGCGAGGTTAACCGTCGACCCGGACCAACGGCAATCCCTGCCTCGGGGAAGGAAGGACGAAGGCCGGGAATCAAGCATATTCCTTGGCTTCCGGGAATGCAACAACGTTGCTTTCCGGCTGGGCGCACGCCCAGCTGGGCGCTCACCGGCAGTTACACGCGTGTAACTGCCGGTGAGCGCCCGGCCATCGGATGGGCCATCGGATCCTAGGAACCCTGCATGCAAACCTTGATCCCAGGGACGCGGCCCTTGAATGGCACGTCCAAACGGTATCAGCCAGTGGCTAGCGCAGCCCTGGTGCAATGAGTCATCATGCAATTCCCTGGTTTCACTTGTTGCCGTGCCTTCAGGCGTCAGGTTATCACCCAGCTGCATACTATGCGAGCAGGCTGTCTATACTAAGGCACTGCATGCTCGCTCCGCAACGTTGGACGCCAGAGACATGTCTCGTGTACAAGTTCGTTCTCAGGCAGACTGGGATGTGGAGCCTGTAGGTCCAGTGTGGCACTGGCAGGGCGAGTCGGCTTCGTTGTCCAGATACTCAAAGCGTCCGTCAAAGACCGCGACTGGTCCGTCTCAAAGGTTGTCAGAGAGGAAGGGGGGGCTGCAGACTGAAAGCAGGGTGCCTGCCGGGCTGCGGCTGCTTCTGATGAGATCTCCCATGAGTACCTTTCAGAGCCAGCAGCCTGAGAGAGGACCCGGCTGCCGACTGCCCCGGGCTGTCAAGACTGACAGCCGCTCGTGCTCTCTCCTAACAGCCAGTCGTGCTGCTGTATACACTGCACAACAGCACTTGATTGTGCATCGACCGCATGCAACCCCCAGCATCTTTTTTGTTTCAAGCAGGGGAACGCATGAGACACATTCAGCAGGTCTTCCTTCATGACATAATGCAAGTTGTTACTTCTGTTGTATTGCAGAATGCATGCAACTCAACACGTGTATGTAGATACACTCCACTGTGACTGCTCATGAGCAGTCTGATCAGATGCGAGCAAAACTTGTGCACGTGCACTACACATGATGACACAGCAGGCCAGACAGTTTCCCATGGCTCAACATGTACAAGGACTGCTGCTTGACGGTGCGTGTCAACAGTTTTTGCTGAAACTAGTGCATGCACGAAGAGCGCAGGGGTGCTTTACTGCTGAAGCGGGGAGTTTGCGTGGTTAAACCGCGAGCGGTTATAAGGGATCGAGACACGCGTGTCTCAATGCTTTGTCTAGCGGGCTCACGTGGGGTACGTGCGCGCAACGCCGCGCGGCACCGGGATGGCACGTCAGCACACCAGATATATATATATATATATATATATATATATATATATATATATATATATATATATAT
>NSMO01006386.1:208-10762 GCA_002588565.1 Coelastrella sp. UTEX B 3026 | reverse complement strand
GAAGAAGATTGTAGGTAGTGCGGAATCTTCAAGCAGGACATACTATGACACAGTGTGTGATGCCATGATGGCATACTATGCTGAGCATGAAAGCTGCATCTGCCAATATGTATGTCTCCAGTGGCTCTCCTGCACACAGTAGAGTATAGATGCATTCAACAACATCAAGGAATCCACAATTTGTGTGCCACAATGGTTCAAAAGTATTGAATACCACCTGCCCTGCTTAGTGAGCTGTTTTGAGCTCTTCATGGTCCTCACATGTTGGCAATCCCTCAGGCGCTGTACTGAGTAGCATGGTGTTGCGCTGTTCTGCCACATGGTCCCATATGCTTCAGTGGTGTCGGTCAGCCGAGCAACAATGCAAAGCTGGAAGGTCATCCGATGAGTTCCTCAGTGCATGATGAGATCTGCCTGCCAGGATGATTAATAGGCTGTCTGCACCCTAAGCAGCAGCCCTGCTTTGATGCCATTTTGAATGACGTTGAGCTGTAAACATGGTAATATGGATGAGAATGATTAATTGGATGTTTTGCAAACACGCCAGGAGTGAGGGGGACACAATGGATGCTTTGATGCTACCAGTGCCAAGAAATGTAGACACATGCTTACACGCTGGCACAGGTTTCGACATGTATGTATTCACAAGGCCCCCGACCGTTCAGTAACAGATGTGTTTGTTTTCGGTGCAAAGCCGTTCAAAACTCGCAGCTAGATCAGCTTGCAGGCCCAATTCCTGTCAACAACACGTAACGTCAACGTCATGCTAAAGCAAGCTCTGCACACCATCCAAACCCATGCTTATTATACACGACGCATTGACATACACTTGGACCTGTGAATGATCAATTCGTGCGTGATGGATCGTAGCAGCCGACCGTGGGCCGTGGTAACACAGGCTGAAATCGCCCCGTGTTCCTTGACCGACTCCCCTTGGCCATGCAAGCTGGCTCAAGATTTACACTGAGTCTAGATCAGACGTGAGAAACAATGATGCAACGCGAAAGCCGTGAACAGTTTACACATCGGCGGTGACCCGCTGTGCCGTGACCGGCGGGCCAGCACGTTGTCGATTGCACACCGGCCACGTGTCATGTGAATTGCAGACTGGTATACCGGTGCTAGTGGTTGGTCAACAGCACAACGGAGGAGACTGACTGCTTGCAAGCGCTAACCCCGATCAGTACGGTACTGTTCCGTGCACTAGTCCGGTGCGTCTCTCGAAGAGCTCATACTTGCCTTGCTCAGGCCGACCCAAGCTGAGGCTGCCAGCGTAAGGATCGTTGCTCAGAGCAACAGGTACTTTATCATGCAATGAGTGCTGCATCGGTGGAAGTAATGCACGTGCACTTGAGTTGCATGTGTCCGCTTCCCGTTCTGCCCGCGACAGTCCGAGCCTGCTTTGTCGTAGTGAAGCTTTATGGTTTTTTGCATTTAAGCTTGTAAGGCAGCAGTTACGCTCATACACGAAAGGCATCTACACCGAGAGAGGTAGCAGACGCCGTTGTGTTTATGAATGCAATGCTCACATTGCTTGCTACTAATATCTCTGCAACTGCCAACTTACCGTAAGTGCAGTACTCTGGCCCTTCACTGCAGCTCTCGTGTCTGGCCTGACCACCCCTATATAGCAGTGCTCGGGCTGCACAGCCTCTCCTTGGCATTGTAGCCAATAACTTGCAATCGCCAGCCAAGCCCACCCATACTAGCCCGAACAATGGTGAAGCAGTTTCTGTTGGCGGCGCTGAGCTTGCTGCTATTGGTGGTGGTGTGGCAGGCAACAGCTGACGCAGGTAAACTGACGGGAAGAGGGGGGAAGGGGAGATGAATACGACGACATTATGTGAACCTGCAGCAATGCGCTTGCTATGCTGTGGACTCGGACGTGTTTGGCATGTGGGCTATGTTGCAGGCATGCAACTGTCAAACCTAATGACAGCACCTACTGCAGCTTGTGGGGCCAGCAGTTGGGCATGAAACTATGTGTGTCAGAGGATCTCCATGTTTAGACCCAGCTAGCATTCAGCACCGTGATCTTGGCGACACGCGGCGATTTGTCACACGCGACATGCAGGATTAGCAGTCAATCCCCACGCAGATCCTTCATGGTATGGAGCTGGCCAAAACCGTAAGTTGTTGAGAACCTCTCAAGGGCCTCAGGCCACCAATACCCCTGGTAGTACTACTGGTACTGCTAGTACCACACCTGAAGTCAGCAGCAGCAAGGGGTTCTATCGTGGTGGTAATGATTGGGGTTTTGACCGCCGCTGGTTTGAGGGTGGATGGCCTAAACCCCAGCCAAAGCCAAAGCCTATTCCAATCGACCCTGGGATCAGTGATGGTACTCCTCCTGGCCCTCTTCCCAGTGGCTGTGGTGGGGGTGCTCAAAGGGAGGGCTGCCCCCCTCCCCCTCCGGGATCATTGGTTGAGCCTCAGCTGGCAGCTTGTCATGGTGTTGCAGCAGCAAGTTGAGCCCGAATGTCATACTAAAGCAGCTTTTGTTGTTGTAAATCATAGGCTACACTAGTGCCTATGGTTGATATAAACTCTGAAAATGATTTGTGTTGCGTCACTCAAGACTCAGAATGGCGGTTATGAGTGTTAATTCGTATAACATGTTGCAACCATTGGGCAGATGTCTGCAGCCAGCAACGTCTGTTGTGACAGTTGTCAAAAGATATTCTCAAATCTATGTGAGGTAGCAGACCTGGCATGATACTTCAGATTTTGGGGTTTTTTTTACCTATATATAACGTCCGCAGAGCTGGAGGCTAACTCAAATAGAGGGTCTGGAAGCTGCATGATGTATGTCATCTGTGTAGGCCAATGCACGGTTACTACATTGGCACATGCATGTGATGACGGCCGCAATGATTGTCTTCATTGCCAGAAAACAATCATTGCTTTCATCTGGCAATAATAGCTAAAGCTATAGTACAGAGTATCCTGCATGGCTTGCATGGACATGCCACATGTACTGTTTGTTTTTGGTCTGAGCTGTTGGCACCTCAGCAGGAGCACTTTTCCGGATGGTTCATAATTGTTTGCCCTCAGGCTGCGTATGGTGATTAGCTGCTCTTGATCTCAACTTGCGACTGATCACTCATACGGTGTCCAGTGTCTTGATGGTGCTTGTAAGGCAACCCAGATGCTTAGCTGCGTAACTATTGGATCGGGTTTCAGTTACCATAGCTCCTCAGAATCTGCAATCCAACAGGACGAGCACCCAAGAGTTACGAGCCATCAGGGGGAACCTCAACCCCAAACATCAAGGTCTGCAGCACCAAAGAGTAAGTCACATGAGTCATGGTCAAAGTGCCCAACACCACTCCCCAAGGCTCTCTACAACAGGCAACCGAACCTCCCTACTATCCGACAACGTAGCTGCCTCTGGGCTGGGCCAGTGCTGGCTGTCAGCTGAGTGGCCCTTGCGGCTCAAAGCTTCCTAATACCAATCAGCACTATTCATAGCAAGTGCCGGTCAGACAATCCTGGTACTTGACGCAACTGCACAAGTGTCGCATAACTTGTATCAGGCAGTCACCATCAACAACAACAATAGTAAGCCCTGTTCTTGCGCATTGGGCAACAGCTGCATCAGCAGTATCTATTGTAGTACTAAACAATGTGGAAGATTGAAGACATTGGCAGTAGCCAGCATCTCAAGGCTTCAATTCGAATCAACATTACTCCTCAGCAAGTGCCACAGTGCTAAGCATGGATGCAATCATGAAGCAAAGGTGCCTAGACGCCTGCCTATCTCTGCTTGGTTGCTCAGCTGTGGCTTGATGTGATCCCTGACTATCTGCAGCTGCTGCGTGCTGGGTGCACTGGTGTCTTCCAGAAATGGGAAATGGGAACCAGACATGTCACGTATGCTGACACTGTACAGTGATCATGCTTGCTTATGAATGGCTGAGTGGCTTGCTTGTGAAGGGCTGAAACCGAATTCTACCAGTGATAAAGCCTCAGTCATTTGCGATTAAATCAACAATCATATCAACACTTCAAATTCCTGGCACCTGTGCTCCTTGTCACTTGACGCTGATTGTAACAAGGCTTGACCCTGGCAATGTCCAGCTTTCAACTGTGCGTTTGCTACACTTCCCTGCTTGTATCTTGACACATTTGACATGCCACAAAGATTGACACCGTATGGCTGCAAAGCTGAAGTTGTGGTCGCGCCAAACACTTCAGATTCCTGTTGGCTGACTGCGTCACTTGATGCTGAATGTAACAAGGCCTTGATCAATCTTGGACTGCATCCAGGGCGTGAACGTGTCGGGCGGCCCCTGCAAGGCATATCAAGAGCAGCGGCATGTGTCACCAGTTAGCAAACCCACCGCTTGTTGAGATGAAGTTAGCGTGGAATGATCGAATAGCCTGAGCATTACAAAAAGTGCCTGTGTACATCTCACGCCTGCCAAGGCTGCAACTGCATAGCATCGTGTTATGTTTGCCTACTAAGGCCGGTAGTGACTACGACTATGCTGTTGAACATTCGGTCGATGTGTGACAGTTCTGCGCAGCTGCACACAGGCAACCCCGTGCGAGCGAGTAAGCCAACCAAATCTCGAGAGAGTAAGTGCTTTCATGCAACTGGTGGCTGTGTCCACGTGTCCATGTGCACATTTGGAGTCTCAACCTGCTCCGAATCTATCTGCAACTCAACGTAGTGCAATCACGTACACCTTGACCGGCTGAATATCACTGATACAGGCTGTTGGCATTAAGTACTACGGCGTATGCTTTATAGTGCAAACTTTCGACACAATAGACTAGAACGCCTAGCTGGGTACTCCAGCTCAGCAATGAGCAGTTCTCATTAGCCACTACAAGACGACACTTTTCTTACAAAACACTATATTTAGCAAGTGTAGTATCACAGCCAGTTCTCGTGAGCAGCAGTGAACGTAAGCAGGCATAGTGCTGTAACCAGATACACAATTCCTACCTGTCCGGTTCTGATATGTTCAAACCAGGCCACGCATGTTGCAGCAGTGATTGATATCACCTCCTGCAGACAATACAACAACAGCCACTGTCAGCAATCATCTTACGCTGGGATTCATTTGACCACCTGAACAAAATCAGGTTGATTTGGGTATTATAGGCAGATAAATGTGCGACTGCATCGGTTGACATGCCGTGCTGGCAAACAGCAGCTTCACTTGAATGAGTAATGGTCGATTCACAAATACGGTAGCTGCATATATGTATTGCTGGATGTGGCATCTTGTGTCTTAATGCTGTCACACTGTATCATATGGCAGCACAATCAAGCAGCTTTGGGTTTTTCCAAGTGCGGGACAACATGCCATCAGCAAACCAAACTTACTGACGTAACCCCTATGTTACTAACGTAGTACACAAATGACTGCAAACGTGAACCAGCAGTAGGGATTTACATCTGCACTTTGGGGGGCTGCCCCATCCACAGACAGGTAGGTATCTTGTAGGCAAACCCTACACTACAAGGCACACTACCAGATGTGTGGCTTTGAGAAGCACTTGCTCCCCAGTTGTCGGGTACATGCGCGAAACCAAACTCACCGGAACACCGCATTGTCTAGCTTCTGATATGAAGTATCTGCCTCCCGTGACCTGCACGCCAGCCTCTTGCGCGCAAGGCTGTTACGGAAACACCACGCATGTTGTATTGGGCGCCTGAACGGACGCCATTAGAGACTTCTAGCATGATTCTTTACTGACGCAAGAAAGAAAGCACAAATGAGGAGAACCAAGCGAACGTCTGCGCTATGTTCTGCTCATTTTTGCTTTCTTTCTTGCGTCAGTAAATCGTGCTAGAAGTCTCTAATGGCGTACGTGCTGAGCCAGACAGTATACTATGTAGCGCCTCCAGCTGCTCACTGAGGTATCGTATAATCAAGCCATTTAAGCCCGAGGTGCCAAGAGTGAAGGTGTGCAGACATGAAACAAGAAAAGCCCAAGCCCACCTAATCAGCATATTCAGTAATACTAGTACAGTTGCATCAAGAAATGCAAAATAGAAGTATGCATTATTAGTTGGATTTACAACTACACTCAAGTTGCTCCCCCGTCCGTAAACAGGTAGATATCTCGGAGGAACCCGGGCGAATGCCAGATATGCGACTTTCAAAACCGGAAGCACCCCCCCCCCCCCGTCTGATACAACCGCAAAACCATTCTCTCACCGGCACGTGCCACTGTCCAGCATTGTTCGGCATATTCAGCACTGACTGTATCATTGTATCCAGAAAAGCAAACTGTGCGATCAATTAGATCTAACTGATGAAGTTTAGACTTACATCTGCACTCAAGTCGCTCCCCCATCCGCAAACAGGTAGATATCTGGGAGGAACCCGGGCGAATGCCAGATGGGCGGCATTAGGCAACACTTGTAGCCAACTGCCAGAGCCAAGGGCTTGGAAGAACTCCTCATAACCGCTGTACTCAGGGTTGCAGATTGCAGTCCTACCTCCAGCTGCATGACATACACAGCAATACAAGATATGTATACCAACTTTTGAGCTTTCACCATTGTCAATTTAAATACACAAGGTTCGTTTGCAGATTGCCGATTCATTGCCTGGGGGGCGTGGATGATATCCCGAAGGGACCATGCATCTAGGTCCGCCCACAAGCAACTCATGCTGCCCTCAGCAACCTACAAACTTTTGCAGGTTTCGGAAACCTGTCTGCAAGCTAGGCAATCAGTTACTCAGTTGCAGACTACTATGTCGTAATAAAACCAAGCAGGTAATAACCGCACCTGAAGTTCCAGCAAGGCGCAGAGGCTGCTGGCTCAGGTGCATTCATATTGATAAACCTAAGGGGGGTGAGAATCCAGTACAACCGCACCTGAAATTCCAGCAAGGCGCAGAGGCTGCTGCTTTGCCAATTCTTCAGGTGCATTTGGGTTGATGAATCCATTGGGTGTGAAGTAAGTGCTGTCTACTGGGTCAACAAGATAAGCTGTTTTCAGGGTGCTGTTTCTGGCTAGGTGTACTGCTGCAAGCTTGCCGCCCCTGAGCATTGCAAATAGCAGCAGCAGCAGCAGCAGCAGCAGCAATCGCAGACATCAGAGCAATGACCAAAATATGCACCATAGTTGGCATTTATAATGAGTCCAGATTAGGCTGCTTTCAGGGTGATGTTGCTGCCTGGGTTTCATGCTGGAAGCTTGCCCATAAGCATTGCAAACAGGAACAGCAGCCTGCTGCTGCTGCTGCTGCTGTTTGCAGTTCAACTGAGTCAGTCAAACTGCAAACTTTGCAGCAGCTGAGCAGCAGCAAAAAGTAGAATATGCACAGTAGGCACAAATCGAACGCCCTTGTGACTGCACCAGCAGCAGCAGCAGTCACTGCCAGGCAATAACCCAACTGCACAAAACAGGTAAACCACGGTTGATCTAGGTCAGCAAGATACGCTGATCTCACGCTGCTGTTTGTGGGACATGCATGGCTGCAACAGCAAGGCCACCATATCTCACTTAGGCTTGGGCTTTACAGACAAGAAAATAAGTGACTTGCACCCTCTGGGTAGACAAGGCGCGGGGTCCATGGCCGCAGGGCTATGGTGTCCAGCAATGATTGTTGTTATGTACGAGATCATTTACATCATGTGCTTTGGTAACATACATTATGTCGACAAGGTGCTATCTATGGCTAGGTGTACTGCTGCAAGCTTCCTCTGAGAGCTCATCATGCACAGCAGCAGCAGCAGCAGCACCACCACCACTGGTCGCGATGGCACCGCAAACACCGCCTCCATCACCCATCTGTGATGGTTAGCACACAACAAAAGGAAGCTGCACCTCCACTTCCAACATAAGCAGCTGACGGTCGTAGATAGCATGGAGGCAATTGTTGTTTACAATCCGCCTGTGAAACATTGGGCGCGGGGCAGATGGCCATATGGCTATCGCTGACTGGTAGCAAATGCATTAAAGTAATCGCAGCAGATGAAGATAACTTGCACCACACCTGCTGTATCCTGCCACTGCGATCCAGTTGAAGTCCATGTTGGTGTATGGGCTTTGAGGGTCTTCTGTAGCCAGCTGCTGTAAACGTTCTAGTATCTGGTACATGATGGGCAACTGCAAATCAGATGATACACAGTAGCATGCAGGTGAGTTGGTACATATGGGAATTGAAGATGCATGCTGTGTCTTTGTGGTATATGCAACAATGCACGCAAACAGATGACCTATTCTACGCTAGCTAGCAAGCATATGCTGGCAGTAATGTGTAACCACTCAGCAGTAATGTATATCTACAATTGACCGTGTACATCTACAACTAAAGTTGTCTGGGTACAGCTGACAGTTCATAGTAGTATGTATACGGTCAATTGTATAGTAGTATGTACACGGTCAATTGGATAGATATACATTCCAGCTGAGATATGATATATCTACAATTGGCAGTGTGTATCTGCAGCTGACAGTTTATATCTAGAGCTAACCGTCACGGTTAGCTGTAGATATACTCAGTCAGCTGTAGATACACAGTGCCAGTTGTAGATATATAGAATAGATTGTAGATATATAGAATAGATTGTAGATATATAGTCAGATACGGCGTATCTGACTGCCAACAGCGTATACCATCACAAAGTTAACTTATCATGAATACCACTGTGGTTGTCTCAATAGAATGCGGGCCTTGAAATGCTCAAGCAAGGCACACGATGCCGCATCTTGTGCCTTGCCTGAGCATGTCAAGGCCCGCATTCTCAGTGAGTGTCATTCAGATGATAAGTGATGCGACTTGGATGCATGAACATGTTGCAAAATGCCCTGACAGTAACACAAGGCCGGCAGCATCATCAACACACTGATAGCAAACCGTACTACCGGCTCCCATGTCTCCTATAAACTGTTTTCGTTTTATAGTACAACAAGCAACCAGTTTATAGGCGACATGGGGGCGGGTAGTACTGTTACAGTGTATCCATACAGCGGAAAAGCTACAATGCTCCAGCGCATGGCTAAATCCAACACAGTTTGAGATAATGGTGCTAACTTGGCAATGTTGCATGACTGCCTACACCAGATCACTGCGACTAACCATCTAATGAGTCATTCGACACACTGTATCAAATGACTCATTACATAGTTAGTTGCAGTGATCGAACGAAACAAACTAAACAAAAGTTTTGTTTGGAAAGATGTGACAAACTCTACCACCAACACTGTCACTGTAGCAATCCAATTGTTAGCCCAGTCATCATCAACAAAACACGTAGCTGGACTACAATAGCACACCATACAGCCTTGGGCCCACAGATTCTAAGACATATTCTGTGTTACACCATTCTGCACCAACACTGACCACCAACCGACTCATCCAGTGTGTGCATAGTCCGTAAGCAAAGCCAGTTCTTGTTTTCATATGTAGTCGGACCATCGGATGGCTGGTATTGCAATGGGTTGATATTGGCCAATATCAACCCATTGCAATACAACCAGCCATCTGTCCGACTACAAATGATAATAAAAACGCATGTATGCAGGTGGCCTGAAATTGTCTTGAAGGCAGAGTTGCAAGCAAATCTGATTGGAGCTTGCTAAAAGCTCTAGATAGGAGAGACAGGTTGATCAGATCTGTCACTCATCAGGTATGATCTGCTGGCAAATCCCGACATCAAATTGGTGACAGATCACAAGGGCTGCCCAGCTATCTATGATCATCGCACCTCTAGCTCATCAGGCATGATCAGCAAGGGTGTTGGATCGTACTCAATAACTGCATAGCCGTATGAAGCAAGCTTGTCTGTGTAATCCTTGTTGGCACTTGAGGGCACCTGCAGCAGCCGATATACAACCTTGAATATGAACCAGAAAGCTCAAAAAAGCAGATCCATTTTCAGTCCTAGACAGCTGGCTGTGACAGTCGACACACTTGAGGGCACCTGCAGCAGCTAATGTACAACCTTACATAATGAATCAGAAAGCTCAACCTTCAGGGAATAAGTCAAAGCAACCTCAGTCTTAGACAATTGGCTGCAAACTCGACACACTTGCTGATGTACTGGGCCATCGAGCATGCCTGAGCAAAACATGGTCCTTAATTTGTCTTCTCATTCTCGATAAGCAAATTGAGTGTACACTTGATAGAGATGCTGTACAACCCTACTGCTGATGCTGCCTGTGCTGCTGAGGTGAGGCAGCTGTGCTCTGTCATGATACGAGTGCTAGGCAACTTGTTGGGTTGGGGCTTGGATCTGTTTCCCGTACATCAGTGCGAGCAAAGCTGTGTGTTTTGTCGGATGTTTCACTCAGCTGCAAGCCTTAGCACTGGAAGTCTACTGTAAACTAAGCTCTCACACATAATCTGTTGGTTGAACAAGTCATTGGTGCGTGCTGCAGAGGTCTACCTGAAAGCCGTTGAAGAACACGATTATTGGGTGCGGCCCAGCGGGACAACCATTGGCCCCGGAACTCTTCGGCATCGTCGTCGTAACTCGCAGGTTCGCGCAGCCTCCTATGCAAAATCTGTGCTCCGAAAACCAGCAAGGTCCTTGTTGGGTGTAGTCCACGTCTGCTGCAACAGCAGCGGCGGCCAGCAG
>NSMO01006364.1:0-10995 GCA_002588565.1 Coelastrella sp. UTEX B 3026 | reverse complement strand
TGCCGTGAGCCTGTGTACAGCAGCTGGACCTCTGAGGTGTTCTTCAGGACTCTGGTTCTCATCAGGGAGATGATACTGACATACATCAACTACGACATGTAAGAAGCAGTTTTATATATGTGGGTGGCACAGCTACTGCTGGCTTGTCAAAGGCCCCTACTGCCTTGCAGGCGCATAGACCATGGCATGCTAAATGATGTCCACAACAGTAGTACAGATGCTGAACACGTATGCAGCCACCACACCAGTATCCTTCAAACATTCTCAGCAGGCTAGCCAGGCAGTCGGCCAGCACCTCTCAACATGAGTCTGCTGTTGCCTGTCTTCCTGCAGTGTTCAGCAGGTGTTCAACCACCCTAAGCTGAATCAGCTGTTAGGTATCAGCTCACAGCCACCACTGAGTCAGCTGGTTGACCAGTACATGCCACGAGCAAGGCAGTTGCTGGAAGATGGCTCACCACATGTAGGTTGTGCAGCAGGGGTGTACTGCAGCAGTTTGCTTGCAGCAGGTCCAATGGCAATTTCACCCAGCACATATATTGGGTTGGCAGAGCTCATGCATTGAGTGTCAGCACTGGTTTGTGGTTGATGGCAAGCTCGTCATCGTTGCACAGTGCAAACTGTATGTCATACAGCTCCTAGCTGCAGTAGGCTGCTAGCAGGAACAGTACTCTCAGCCATAGTTACGCTGCCGTCTGCTTCTAGAAAGCCCACAGATCAGTGCTGGGACCCAGTGTGGTCTCAACCGCCACAGATGCAACCATGCAGGCAGGCATTCCATCAAGCAGATTGATGTGTGTATTGTACTGCAGCTGGCCCTGGTTGAACTTCAGACCCTGGTACTGCCCAGCATTGAGGCAATCAAGAAGCGCCTGGAGCAGCGTTACACTTTGGAGCGTGGGCCGACACCCCTGGAGAGGTTTGACTTCATCACAAACATCAGCAGGTGTGCGTCCCTTGAGTTGACGTTTCGCCAGAATGTTGTGTTTACTCCGTGACATACTGCAGTGCACAGGCAAAGCTACTGTATTATGGTTGCACCTTGCAGCAGACAGACCTCGTCTAATGCCTTGGTTACTAAAGCCTGTGCTCTGCTGTTTGATTGACCGACAAGACATGGGGCTACCAGCCCTTGCCAGAAGGCACCTTGAAAGACATCTTGGTGACATGTGCTGTCTGCTGTCCTTGCAGGACTGCTTTCCGCCTGTACATTGCTTGGCTACGCGGACTGGCCCGCCTGTGCACATACATCAGCGGACTGCTGTCAGTCATCAGCGGAGCTCTCAGTTTCACTGTAAGTATGCTTTGCAGCAAGATGCAGAAGTCGAGGCATTGGAAACATCATCATCATTGCTGATCGTCAACAACCACAGCCTTATTGCAGAGCTCCTTATACCGTGCCACCCCTTACGAGCATACATGATGTGCAGCACGCCGGCCAGCCTGCATGTGGTTATTGAAGTCATTGTCGTGCTGGTGCAGGTTGTCCCCTCCATCATCCTGAGTGTGTTCAGTGCCCTAGCTGGTGTTGCTCAGCTTCTGCTGACAGGCACTGCAGATCTGCTGGAACCAGCTGTCAATGGAGTATTTGCTCTCACGGAGACAGGCAAAAACCAGGCAAGTACTGCTGATATGTACGGCTGGTTGCATGGAAGGGGGGGGGCTGTGTTGTGTGATATCGCCTCTGCTGCCCATCTCATTCCACCCCTCCGCTTTACTATCATTCTTGTTGAAGAAGCTGTCTCAGCAGCATACAGCTCTATCAGCGAGGTCGTGACGCTGATCCTGCTTGGCACAGCTGTGAGCTGCTGGCACGGGATCATATGAGGCCTAGCTGAAAGAGCAGCTCGAGCTACTGTCATGCACTGTACTGTCTGCTGCATGGGGCCGCATTAGTGTAATCCACTCCTGCGCCAGCATGCAGGCATATAACATTACATAGGAAGCCACCCACCATGCACTCATAAGTGTGCTGCTGTACTTCATGTGACCTGCAGGCTGCCAGCATGGCTGGCTCTGGCAGTCCAGTGTGCAGCAGGAGGCTCCCACCAGCTACTGTAGAGCAGCTGGAGAACTTCTTTGAGAAGCAGCTCACACAGGTAGATTGGTAGCTCACGGCCTGCATGCATGTCCTGGTGGAACAGCTATGCATAGGCTTATCGCCGTGCTGTTTCTGGTTGGTTGGTTGGTTGGTTGGTTGATTGCATGTTGGTTGCCTCTCGGTGAAGAGCAGTCCAGCAGGCTTTGCGTGCTGGGGCTCACTGTCCCAACTTCGCTGGCGCTAGCACACTGCTGCATGAGCGCTGCCTTCACTGCGTGTCATCTGCAGGTGTCTGGTCTGCTGAACCGTCCTGAAATCCCGAAGCTTGCGGGTTTGAACAAGTCCCTGCTGGTGAAGGCGTACGACCTCGGCCTGATTGATGCTCTAGGCAGGACTGAGGGCCCTGCAGTCAGGCAGCTGCTGCGTTCAGCACAAGACAAGGTATGGTTTGCTGCAGCTGCAGCAGCAGCTATTATCTGTCTTACACCTTGTCTTACCAGGGCCATGCTGCTGTGAGTTGAACATGCAGACTAGTTGCGGGGATAGTGGGCTTGGTATGGTCTGGAGTACACATGGAACTCTTCACGAGCACTGGAGTCTGCGCACCTAGCCGGAACCAGTGCGCTCTGCACGTGCACCAAAACTTGTGGACTATCTCCTTGCTGCTGTTGCAGGGCATCCTGCACACACTCATCCGTGGTGGCAGCAAGGCTGCTGTCTCTGCAGTCAACTTTACGTAATGGGTGTGGTAGCCGCAGCTCAGGAGCTGACAACCAACCTGTACAGCAGCCTCACACCAGCAATGCTGGGAGGTGGTCGCGGCAACGTCAAGAAGCTGTTCAGGCCTGATGGCTTCTTTGCTTACGCTGATGAGAGACAGGCGCAGGTGTGTGCAGGGTTGGAGCTCGTTTTGCTTGTGAAGGCAGGATCTGTGTTGTGACACTTGGACAGACAAGAGTTTGAGAGCTCAAGTTGTTGCTAATAAATGTATATCTTTTTGGATGCCAGCCGCGTATTAGCAGCTTCCCAGCAGTGGATGTGAGCCCCTGCATACATACACCATGTGAAGCTTGTAGCAGCAAGTCTCCAGGTCATATTGGCATGAGGTTTGTTTCGCCATGCTGTACGGAACCTGATCGCTGTCAACTGACACACATATCACCCGTACGCATCGACTGTGTCCGTGCCCTGCAGGTCGGCCTGGTGCTGCTGTGTCGTCTGTTGTCCTGGCTGCACCTTGCATCAGTACTTGCCCCCGGCAGCCCTGACTGCCTGAGGTTTGTGCTCATCCTTGGTCAGGCTCAGAGTGGCAAGGCCAGCCTGTTCACTCAGCTGGTGGCGGCTCCTGCTGAGCTGGCAGCACAGCTTGGAGGATCATATGGTGCTGACTACGACACAGAAGACAGCACGGTAGGTGGTTGGTGGATATGGGTCGAGTGTGCTGCTGTCTTGGTGGCAATACTGAGTAGTATAGTGTTCCCAGGGTGATGAACTTATGAGCTTGGTAACGATCATTGCATGCTTCTGAAGTAGCCGCGGTCGGTGGGGCTAGCTGTGATACACTTTGTGCTTGTAGTACAGTCTGCAGCCAACAGAAGCCCGTTTATAGCCTGCTGCTGGCATGGAGGTGTACAGCTGTGAACTGTGCTGGTCACCGTTGCTCAGACAGTAGCTGCTTCACAGTCATATGCCTTGCTCATCTTGTACAGTTCGCAATGGATGGCATGCCAGCCAGCTGTCAGCTGGCAAAAGAGTAAGCATCAACTGCATGGCCCTGCTTTGACCATCATCGCATATGTAATGCTATTGTTATTGAAAATTGCTGTTAAACGAGCTTGCCAATGATTTGCACAGGCATTATAGCAACAATGTACCCTAAGCAAACAACAAGTGTCGTGTTCCATGCCACAGCACCTAGGCTGTCCTGCATACCCTGGATCAGCGTACTGCATTCCTGCAGCTGCGGACAACATAACAAGGTTGTTAGACGGCTGTGGTGCACCTTGATCAGCAGTATGGCCTGGACCTAACATGGCAATTTGCTGTATGTCTGATCGTCCTCAAGGCACCATCTGGCTCTATTCTCAAGAGTGCCAACGCTCCAGGCCTCGCGTCAGCTGCTGCAGCGGGAGGAGCAGCTGCTACTGATGCTGCTGCAGTTGACGTTAGGCCTATGGCTGGTCAGCACAACATGTACTGCTGCGTGTTCCCGGGGCTCAACAGCAGGGACGCAGCAACCAGCAGACTGTCACAAGGGCTGGCACAAGCTATTGGAGGTAGGAGTTGGAGGGCTAGGGTCGCAGGCCTTGACGGGAAGGACAAATCACATCATTTGTGCAATGGCTTTGCAGTGTGTGCATTGTTTGAAGTGGGTGCTTCCGCCCTCTAAACCTTAGCAGACAGATGCAGTGTGATATCACTGTGGAATGTCAGAGTCCATTTCCATAACAGCACTGAGCACTGAGGTGGACCAAATGGTTAAATGCATGCTCATCATGGCCTGACTCTGCTGTTTCTGCAGGTCTTGCATCAGCGGTTGTGTACCTGGTCCACCCCTCATCAGAGCCCCACCCCGATGCTCTTGAGGTGCTGTGGGGGCCCCTGGCAGCTGGCAGACATGTGCTGGTGGCAATCAATGGACCAAGCAGAGTGAGGGGGCTCACAAGTGGAGCTACTGCTGCAGGAACAGGTGTAACAGGTGAGCTGCTGTGAGCTGTCAAGGCGCCTTATTGCGTTGCTACACTGCTATGAATTGTGCAAACGATTGCCTGCTGTGCCCAGGCATCGCTGTTACTCGCACAAGAACATTGTGGGGTGTGTCAGTAACCGAATACAGGACTGCACAAAAGCCTGCGGTTGCATGCTGCAGCTTGCAGCAAGTCTAATTCATGGTGGATTCTGCTTGCGCAACCTGAGCAACTTGCACAACAGAGTGCAAGGTGGCTATAGCTAAGAGGACTAGACTTGTTATCAGACCAAGCAGCTTAAGAATGGTGTCAATGGTGTTTGTCATGTTCCTGCAGGTGGCCCTGTACTGCCCGGCCCCTCCACCCCACTGGAGTCTCTGAGGTCCCGCTGGCAGTCAGCTGCTGAAGCATTCTGCGCTGAGCGTGGTTTGACCCCCTCACTGCTGGGTGTGGTGGTGAGCGAGCTGCAGTACCAGGAGGAGGAGCTGCCTGCAGGAGTGCACAAGTTCAAACAGGTGGGTTAGCAGGGCTATGCAAGGAGACTGATGGTGCGATCTTGAAAAATCAGTTATACCGCGGCAACAGTTTAGTCCATGCCAGCTGCTTCTTCCAACATACAGATTCAAGGTGTGGATGTTTGTGCTGACGGCTGACGAGAAGAACTGCATGATTGTCAAGAGAGGGGTGGGGGGGGGGGAATGCCTGTGCGTGACCTGCGATCAAATGACGCATAGAGCAGATCAGCTACATAACAGGTGTCAAGGCAGTAACTGCACCCCTTGAAGGAGTCAGGGATAGCAAAAGGTGGTGCTATCTGTGTGCTGCGCACAGGTGCAAGAGTGGGTCGTCAGCACTGCTAATCATGCACATCGCATGGCTTGAAGATGAGGGGCGTCCAAGGCAGCCTTGTAAGGCAGGGATCATTATGCGCAGCATATTAGGAAGGTTGGAGAAGAAGCAGTGACGACTCGGTGCTGCTGAACAGGGGTCAAAAGGGCCTCAGTGCTTGGCAAGTGTCTGTTGCTGCTCATGCTTGGAGGTGGAAGTTCGCTCAGGCAAATGTGGCTAGTTTATGGTGCAAGTCATGTTGCATGACACTTGCATGACATTGAATTGTAGGGAGGTGTTCGTGAGGTTGGAGTCTAAGCTCTAGACATCCGGGGTCGGCGGATTTGGTGAGTGGTGGGTAGTGACTGTGGTTGCAAAAATCAGGGAATGTAGACTTGTATCCTGCCTTGATGTCATGCCAAGAGCAAGTGGCTACTCAGTGCTGGAATGGTGGGAAATGGGACGGTGTTGTTGCCAATGGCCAAATGCACTATCGTGTGCAGTTCATTCAGCTGCTCTGAAGTGCTCAAAAGGTTTCAAAAAGTGGTGCAAATGCATTGGGGTTGTGACCGTGATACAGCTGTGGCAGGATGTGGTGGTCTCAGTTGGGGTTGGTCTCACTCAACATCCATGCGTAGATTGACCTTGCCTATTGTCTGCACAAGCTGCTGCTCATACTGCTACACGTGTGCACATGCTGCCAATGTTATTGTCGCACACCGGAGAGTGCGCTATTCCTTGCAGTGGTGCTGAGCCCGCGGGGCTGCGTATGGTGATAGCAGGATATCTATGGTTAACCAGCGCTTTGGCATGACATGGAGTGTGGTGGTGGTCATTACTTTTTGCTGTGCAGTGTCCTTGGCGTCGCGCAATTTCCCCACAGACTGTAACATCACCTCTTCGAGCGTGTACCCACCATAGAGAAAAATCCGGCACTTCCGAGATATAGAGGATAATGATGGTATAAGTGCAGCGCTCTGCCAGCGTTAGTAACGCTTTACCAGCGGATGCAAGCATTCTTGCTGTCCTTGAACAGCAGCAGATCCTCAGGGGCCGAGGCTGGATCGAGCCACCAGCAACATTAGACAGGGTGGAATCATATACTAATGACCAGTCCAAGTAACATGAAGATTAGCAGTGTTGCGGTAGCCTGCCCACGATCATGACTCACTTCGTACTGTGCCCGCTGGCCGCTGGCTTTGTACAGGCAAGGTACACGCAGTCAAGTTGGCTGGTAAGATCCTTTGCGACCTCACCGTTACAATTGGCATACGCTCTTCGGTGCATGCTTGCTTGATACAGTCGGGAGGGAGCTGTAAGAAACCACCCCAATGATTCTCGCGAAGCTGCAGCTGCAGGAAGTAACAGGTTCCGTTCCTAGTAACAGCAGCTCACCTAGCGGAAGCCTTACATAGTCTGCTGATAATGCCCCAGTTTACATATGTCGTATGGGAATGATAGAGGTCGCCACCTGCAGCTCCCACCACTCACTACTGACTGAGCATTGGCAGGTGATAACACTTGCCGTGGCGTTCGCAGGCAGAAGGTGAGATTGGTTCGATGCAACGTGCATATCCGTTGCACATGCTGACGGTTGCAGCTGCATATCCGTATTGGAAAGTCCCACGGTTGACCGTTGGTACCTTCACTTGCATCGCCTGCCTTACGTGCGTCACAAAACCCATTCACATGCTTAAGTAACCTAAATAATATAGTTTGCAGGTCTCTTACAAAGGTTGACACACGCTCTGCAATCTTCACAATGAGGGTGCCCGCAACGTTCGCAGTCGCTGTGGTCGGGCTCGTCTGCCTGCTCACCGTCACCTCTGCTACTTCGCATGCTACCACGGAAGGTATGATGCGTACTAGGCAGTAGCAGACAGTAATAGCTTGCAGCTGCCAGCCAAAGCGCCTCCACAAGCTTAAGTGCCACGTGACTCTGAAGTACATTGTTCCGTAGCAGCATCCCTAACAAGCCACCAGCATGCAGCCACCAGCGGACGCAACGTGCATAAGCACTGGTAGACAAACCTGAGCCCGCGCGGAGTGTATGTCACGTGCCCGTGCGGAAGGACGATTGCCGCCGACCGCATCTGATACGCTTGTTTCCACCTAAGGACATTCACCGCCTGCACGGCTCACCTCAGCTTGCGTCACCTGCCGCAGGCACTGCGAGAAGCTCCTCGGGAGCTGTACATCACAAGGCGTCATCTAGCCCTCGACCCCACACTGGCAAGCACCTACTATCAAGCTCTACAGGTGGGTTCATAACTGTGCTTGAGGGCACGACTAATGCTCTTACTGGACTGCAGAGGTATTCCAGCACTTTCAGATGGCCTTCTGTTCAGCACTGCCAGGTGACTGCTAATCACTAGATCAAGCAGATGACCAAGACATTGTTATGGTTGTCTACAGGTGCTGTGAAGACTTCTCCAACACACCACCAACCTGCTGCTGGGGCAGACCATGCTTCATCCAATCGCAAGCCACACACCGGCAAGCTGCTGCTGTCTGACGCGACACCAGACGCTGTCAAGCACTCCCCGGCACCAAAGCACTCACCAGCACACCACCATTCCCCAGCACCAGCCAGACACAGTTCACCCCAGCCACACACCGGCAAGTTGCTGCTTTCTGACGCGACACCAGATGCTGTCAAGCATTCCCCGGCACCAAAGCACTCACCAGCACCCCACCATTCCCCGGCAACAGCCAAGCACAGTTCACCCCAGCCACACACCGGCAAGCTGCTATTGGCCGACGCGACACCAGACGCTGTCAAGCATTCCCCGGCACCAAAGCACTCACCAGCACACCACCATTCCCCGGCATCAGCCAACCACAGCTCACCCAAACCACACACCGGCAAGCTGCTACTGTCCACTGGTCCTGGTAAGTCAATGGCTTGAGCAGCATTCTGTAGTGCCCAGGCCATTCAGCTCCATGCATATGACTGCATCTTGGTTTGATTGGGAGTGCGATCCGGACATACAAAGCACGCTTTTTAGATATTGTTTCTGTCTGTTGGTTTACAGAAACCAGCAGCACAGATCGCACCAGGTTGAACATGCAAATAATGGCAGCAGTAACAGTGTGCGCAGGCACACTCTGCATTGCTCACAACAAGGCCAACAGCAGTATAGATGCCAGTTCAGCTGTTGGTGACTCGGTTGCAATACTTGCAGCCGAACATGCATCTCTGTTCGTGTCATGCCATGTTTGCAGGTGCTACTAGCGGCGCATCTGCTCCCCATCACACCACACGCCACCACCCTTCCCCTCCACACACCAGACTGGCAGGAGGCTTTTGAACACTGGCAAACCAGCAGCCCCCAGCAAGTTCAGCCTCAAAAACTTATTCAAGCATAGCACAGCTTCCAGCCCAAAGCCACACAGTGGCAGGAAGCTGGCTGAGGATGAGGCTCCATTGATGATTGTTGATGACGGTATGATCTAGTTATGGTTGAGTATCTAGCGCACTGATGAGGATCCAAGCGCACTTTCAGCTTCAGAGGCTTTACATGGTTGAAGAGGAGATTATTGGCAGCATTTGTTGTTATCATTCTGAGAAGCTCCACTACTAATTGAAGTGCTGTGGTGCCATGAAGATACGTCAGCGGTGAAGTAAAAGATTCAGTGATTCATAAGATGGTTTGTGAGATTATAATGGTCTATTTGTGCTTGCACCATATTGTGGCTACGTGGGGTTTACAATGATAGCTGATGTCACGATTTTGGCACAAGTCATGCCCGTATGTCTTATAACGCCATGTCTTAGTACTGCACGGCTGAGACATCACATGTGACCAGGGTGGCTTGTAAGACTTGTTATAAGCTGTGTGCATGCACAGTTGTGTGGGTATTTTTATTGACGACTGTTGTCACAATGTGGGTGGTTGTCATGTTGTATCTGCATACTATATGGGGGGACTTGCTGAGATGTACGACCTGTGGGTTGCAGTGATCCTCTTCGATGATCTTCCATGATAACGCATGATAATGTTTGATACTAATGCGTCTGATCAGATCATGATGTTACTAGTTGTGACTTGCTTTGAATATCCAGCACTTATAGGATCGGGTTTTCAGACAACTGGGGCTTACAATGATGTGGGTTTTGCGGTGATTTTCCTTTGTGCTGGCTCATTGTGCATCGAGTTCTGTGCTCCTTGTGCTGCTACATACATCAACACTTTTCATTCAAGGTTTGCAGTTATCTGATAGTCACCTGCAGGTTGTCTATTGTTTGCATAATATGCACATATCATGTGTTCTTGTATGTTTACCATCAGCAAGGTTGTTATGGTTTCTGCATGACATTGGTGCTAACAAGGGCGCAGGGTCTTCAGTGATTGAGCCATTGAGTTGTGAGCCGCTAAGGGTTGGTTGTCTGGGGAGAGCCAAACTTATGGGTGGCCACCATGGTATGTGTCAGCAGGCAGCTCAGCTGCTGGTCGCACAGGACTACAGTAGTACATACATCTTCAGTGATCCTATACGAGCCCATGGTGGCTCAGTGTGTGTCTTACAGCGTGCCGTTGGCAAGGCCCAAAGTTGCGTCCCGCAGCATTCACCGGAGTTCCGTTATGGGTACTGTGATGAGAGGGGCAATGTATGATGATATTCCTGGACTCGTATGTGATGTATAACATGGTCTCAGGGCTCAGATGTCGGTCTATCATGGGTCTGGTGTATTCGACCGCATTCCGATTGGTTCACACCAATATACATCGGCCTGGTGCACGAGCTGTTTCGGCGCCCGCCTGGATTTTGAGTGCTGTGTGTGCTGTGATATTAGGCAATGTGAGATACATGATTATCATCTCGTCTTATCCAGTACCATCGACTACCGTGGACGAGTCGTCTGCAGCTGTCGGTCGTGCACGTGACTGTTTGAAATGTTTAACAGAACACGACTTGCTGTTGATCGCGGTGCAGCTTTCGCATGTACTTTTCACAACGTACTCGAGACAATCACCAATCCTCGCTGCCCCGGATTTACAGATATACCGCTACATGCAACGTGACCGCGCCACCATCGCTCGGCGAGGTCCAGAAGGACAACTGCCTGTCGCAGCCGGAGCCGCCCGTCGTGCCATCTGGACAGAACCAGGCCGTGCGGGTGTCTATAATCTGAACCCACGGTCTTCTTTGGGTGGCGGCCCCCCGCATGGCACTGCAGCTTTGCCAGCGCATCTATCTCTTGTTGCATTGGCTCAGTTACTTTTACATATGATCACAAGTACATAACAGAAGTAAAACTTCATAATTATTTCTGAACATGATAAAAAACAAATAGGAAATGAAGGCAGAAGCATGCATGCTGGTGATCAAAGCTGGCTTGCCTGTATGCAGGGTCCCCGTACACCGTACCAGCTGCACACTGCAGTGCTGTGGCCTACTGCCTGGCTGGCTGTCAAGATGAACCATACATCCTCA
>NSMO01006354.1:317-13450 GCA_002588565.1 Coelastrella sp. UTEX B 3026 | reverse complement strand
TGGCTACCAGCCCTGTGAGCATCAACTGCGGTCCAAAGAAGCGAGCAGCTGTCAATAACACGCCGGGATCAGACCTGCAACACAACACAGCACATGAAGCAGGCATTAACACCAGTGGGAGAGGGAAGAAGGTGCTTGATGTTGTAGCTAGCCCAAGTCCACAGTCATATTCCACCGGCTGGCACATGTAACAGACTCAGCTTTTTGTATCAGGCGTACTGTTTGCTCTGTAAGTCACTAATCAGCGCGGCCGATTAGTCCAGGCGCCGTCATGCTGCACCTGGCTGCACAGGGGGCCGGACCGCAAACCACGGTGGGTGGGTGGGTGGGGGGGGGGGGGGGTCTGTTGGTTTGTCCAACCAACTGTTTGTTTCACCGCTTCAAAATGAACCGTAACCTTCAGAGCGTCTCGCACCTGATAGCTGCTGCAGGAAACAGAGCTGCTCCCTTCTGCAGTGGTGCCATTGCTGACTCCAGCCGCCTCCACTGGCCTACTGCCTCCGGGCCTGCTATGCGTGCAATCATGTCTGCATACTCTGCAGCATCTGCTACGACTGGAAACTTGCGGCCTTCTGGGTCGTATACAATCCACTGCGGTGGAATACAGCAGCATATGCACCACAGCAGTTGGCAAAAGCACAGCAGAGGTCTGGCTGAGAAAACACAAAACACAAAATACAGCTCAGGTCAACACTTGCAAGCTTTGTCCGCGGTAGCCTTCTGGATTAGGCTTGGTCATAGCTGTGCAATGGCAAAGGTACAGCTGGAGATTGCAAACATCAGCAGTAGGTCAACAACAGCAGGCCATCAGGCAGGCCTTGATTACCTGGTCATAGGTCTTGCAGTCTACAGGCTCCCCGAGCAGGTCCAGCACTTGTTTCAGTGGGTTCCTGCTTTTGTTTGGAGGGTCAGATAGGCCCATGTGGAAACTGGGCCCGGCATCGAATGTGTAACCGCCAACTTTGAACGAGTGAGCAGCACCACCTGTGCAGTGATGTGAGCACGAAAGCCTGACCTTTGGAACTGAACAACAATGATAACATACACAGAGGTTGCCCCATAATAGATAACTCTGAATGCTGCGTTCTGCATCCCTCTGTGTAAAGTAGTGTTTGGTGACAGTGCAAGTGCAGGTATATGCAGGAGGTGCTGGTGTGTCCTGCAAAGGGCACTGTTGAGGACAGGTCATGCTGCAGCTGCTGACTTGATCTGGGGTTGTCCAACGCTACATGCACAGTGGCCTGCGTGCTGCATGTGCTGTCACTCTGAGAGCATTTCTAAGATGAGAGCATTGCAGCAGCTCCAGGTCAAGCAAGCCAAGCCGACACTGCATGAGAAAGTGCAGGACTATCTGTTGCTACTGCTAAGGCATGCGTGTGTTGTTTACAGGGACTTCATATGGGTTTAATCGGGTTCCGTGAAAACTCTGCCAGCAAGTACGCCGACATCAAAGGAAGCTGCTGCCTACTGCGACAATCGCCAGTTTCCTTGAGTCTGTGAGGAGCTGCTGCGCTTTGTGTGACTGCTGTACGACCTTTCTCTAGGCTGATCGCTGGAGTCAACCTTGACTGCACTGCGCTGCTGACAGCTGGTCAGCTGCTTTCGCATGCTTAGCAGTATGACTGTTGCTTGGGAGTTCATACCTGGCAGATAGTGGGACTCCACTACTGTTACTTTGTATCCATATCGCGCTAGCAGTGCACCGCAACATAGCCCTGCAAACATGCAGCATCAGCATGTGTGAAGCTCGCGTGGCCGCAGACGCTGCTATGCCTGTAGGGTGTGGGCAATCTGGCCAGACAGCTAGGACCCAAAAGCCAGATGTTATGCATCAGGGCATGTGCAGTGCTGTTCATGTGCCTAGCAGCTGCTGCATTCTCCCAGGGAAGTGAGCCAGAGCGCAGCCGGCATTCAACAACTGTTACTGTTTGAGTGACTGCTGTTCTGGTGCTGTAGTTCCAGAATCATGCCCGCAGCAGCCCTCTAGGGCAACTGCCGTGCTGGCCCAATGCTGACTGCGTCAAACCAAACCTGACGTAACGGCTGCTGGCAAGGCGCGCACCTCCAATTCCAGAGCCTATCACAACATAATCAGTCTCGTGGCTTCTATTCCGATCTTTCTCGACAGATGGTCGAGGAGGGGTGCTTTTGGGTTGGACTGTGGTCAGAGGTATCCGTGTGGCCACAGAACGAGGCACTACTTTCTGTGCTCGCTTGTCGGGCTGCTCTGGCTGCGCTATTGCTTTACATACTACAACACGCCTGCTTATTCTATCAACTGGTGCAACGCGTGTTGACACTTTGGCCTGTCCGGCTACTGATGCGGACCTCATGATTGGCAGGATGTCATTTTACCCCCCGCAACGCGCATATACTTCATCAGACAGGAACGGCGCGCCCTGAAATGATGAGCTGGAGAGGTAGCTGGCCTGTGCTGAGCTCAGCTGACAACGCCCCGCGTAACACAATGTTACTTTCCGAATTGTAGTATTGGAGAGTCTGCACCACGCCCCAATGTGCTGCTCATTGGCTTCTATCAAACCCCGTTCTGATTCGCGGCAGGCTGGTAGCTATATCGTTAGCAACATGTGTGCAACAGTTGCAAGTTGCAACAGTCGTACTTGCTGTGTATTCTCAGGCATTGCTATTGAGGAAGCCCTGCATGCTGCTCAATTATGATCTGAAGGGCGTTATGGGCCGTTTGCACTTTCATTAGCGCAAAACCTGCGGCGACTTTGTTGAGCTCACCCTGCAGCGTAACCTACTTTAGCATGGCTCGGGGAGCAACGCCCAGAAGGCATAATGTAGCCTGTAAAATAGCTCCGATGTTTTCACAGGACTGCAGCGACTTATCAGACACTACGAGCAAACCAGAACCACTTCCTGCGGACGCTATGCGAGCCTGGGCGCATTTACCTGTTCTCGAACTGGTTTTGCAACACCTTTCAAATGGCTGCGGTGCTCGTCACACGAAGGTATGAACACTGTTTGTCACTTCTTGGATGAGCACGAAATCTCCTCGATTGATCGCCCCTGCGGTCGCCGCACCACAAGCGCACAGCTCAAACGGCTACAGAAGTATACTGCTTAATCATCCATGAGGGCAGAAGCCGTGCTTGTCCCTGCGGCCGGGTGTCGTGCCGCTGCTGCTGCTGTTGCTGCTGCTGCCGTGTTCATGGTCTGGGACTGTCCAACCTGCACGATCTCCCACACTAGCACTGTTGACTGGCTTCAAACTCAAGCCACAAAAAACATTACATTGCTACCTTGCCGTTTCCTCCAGGACATGTTCAGCGCATCTGCTGTATGCAGATCCTGGCGTGTGGTTTGTCAGTCTGTGTTCTTCAGCAACAGCTGGCAGCAGGCCTCTCCTGTCATCACACATCCCTCGCAGCTTTACACGCTGGTAGGTTACAGGACACGTAATGGTGTATGGACTGCAGCAATTCGGCAGCAAACTCTTGATCTGATTTGGTACAGCTTGATGGTGATTAGAACGCAGCTGCTGCAGCACATGCGCTGCAAGACAGGCATATGACCTTTTTATTTTGTTTGAGAAGAATATGTTCATGAACAACAGGCAAGAGAGGTTGCTGTTGCTTTTTCATTTCTATAGCAGTGCCATGCAAACATTGACAAGCTGACATCATAAAGCTATACCATACTGTCGGCAGTAAGCCTGCCTGTCTGCCTGCCTGTCTTCAGCGTATGTGTTACATATGTGTTATTTTTGTGTTATATTTGTGTCGCATGTTCCGCTGTCAACGCAGTGTCCCTCACAACATGCCAAAAGTGGCCTCCACAAATGTTTCATCACCCGGGACGTAATCTCCGCCAGCCCAACCGGCAAATCCTACAAATATAACCTATATCAAGGCAACGACTACAGTAACAAAGCCAGCGCGAAGTTTTTGTTAGCGGCAGTAGCTCACAAAAGCGGCAAATGCTTTGCTATACATATGGATTACAATTGCAGCAGCAAACCAATCGCGCGACTGAGCGGCAACATTATGGGTACAGCGTATTCCCTGGAGTCCTATGTATCTAGCAGCAGCAGCAGCAGCAGTGGGGTTGGCAGCAGCAGCAGCAGCAGCAGTAGCAAGGGCGTCGGCTGCATGCAGTTCTTGCAGATGCCAAACAGCAGCAGCAGCAGCAGCAGCAACCGCGCTGCTGCTGGCAGCAGTGGGGTTGAAGATTTGTTACGTGTGACCTACAAGCTGCGAATGCGCGGCATGATGCTGCCTAGACGGTAGGTTCAGGGTTCAGGGTTGGATGGGATTAGATGGCCATGATTGTTACTGTTACATTGGATTGGAGTGCATACCGTCTGTTTGCAGAGACTACATGTTACAGCTGTGTGCTTTCTGAGAAAGCACAACGAGCAAATACAACTGTCCTGATATCATTGTATGTGTAATACGCTGATGTGCTAGTGGGTCCGGGTGTACTGAATGTACTGGTTCCATATGTTTGATTGTTTTATACCGCAGAATGAGTGTGGCCCTGCCAATACCCCAGCGGCAGCAGCAGCAGCGCTGCAACTTATACAGCAGCGGTGGCAGCAGCTCAGTTAATGCAGATGATCAGTTGACTGCGGCTGCAGTGACACAGAGTCCACAGTCCTGCCTGCAGTATGGCATGTTGGCTACCAGCAGCAGCAGTAGCAGCAGCAGCAGCAATGCAATGTGTGAGATCAGCAATGCAAGTAACTGTATTGAAGATGATGTTGAAGTCCAACGCTATGATCAAAGTTACAATAGCAGCAGCAGCAGCTGCCAGATAAGATCTAGCACAGACGCAATCGATCAGTCATACGCTGCTGCCGAGAGTGCTGCTGCCAAGCAGCAGCAGCAGCAGCAACTGCACTACCTACACAACAAAGCCCCTCATTGGAACGAAGCACTGCGCTGTTGGTGCCTCAATTTCCGAGGTCGAGTCCGCTTAGCGAGTGTGAAAAACTTCCAACTCATAACAGATCCCGACCTGCCTGTTCGGCTTCCCCAGCAGCAGCTGCTGCTACAGGACGGCAGCAGCGCCAGCAGCAGCACCAGCAGCAGCGTTGCGAGGGTCAGCAGCAGCAGCAGCACTGCAAGCAGTAGTACAGGCAGCACAATGAGCTCAGGCTTGCAAGATCCTCCACCCCAGCAGCAGCAGCAGCAGTTCTTGGGGCCGCTGGCAGCACACGCTGCTGCCGGAGCAGCAGCAGCAGCGCCAGATACATTGCCGGGCTCTCCACATACGAATGGTATTGTCACTCAGTTTGGCAAAGTTGAAAGTGATGTGTTCATTTTGGATTATGATCCGGTATTGATTACTGCTTTGCAAGCTTTTGCTGTCGCATTGACGTCTTTTGGGGCGAAAGTGCTCTTATAGGCTTTTTAGGATCTTATCATATTATGTGGCAGCTCTTGCCTTGATACTGTGTCCGTTGAGTATGTGCGCCCTTGTGTCAACACAAAACGTTTACTGGTTTATGATTCAGTACTGACTACTCCAGTGCAAGCCTTTGCTGTGGCATTGTCGTCTCAGTTATGCGGCCCCTGTTGATATTTGAACATGAGCCAGTGCCAATTGCTGCTTCAAGGAAGGTTTGCAAGCATCTGTTACCGCGCCAACGCAGTACTTTGGCACTATTTATTATGAATATGATCTGTAGCTCAACCCATAGTGAGCAATTGGTGTTTTAGCGGCGCCTGAATGTTTGCAAGCCATCGCTTGATGTCTGCGAGTTGTCTAAAACTCAACTGCACAACATAGGTGCTTGCAACGTAGATGCTGGTAAGTAGTGTAGTAGATCGTGTCTCTTGAGTGATGATCAGCTTGTGTCTGGGACCTCTGGTGTTATTGATTGTTACTGTGGTAGTGCGGTGCTGGAATGCCGCCAAATGTGAAGTGCGGAGCTGCTACATGCTGCTGCTGCTGCTGCTGCTTTTTTTGCTTGCTGAGCAGACCAGTATAGGGCCAGGATGCAGTCACAGGAGTGGCACTCAAGATTGCTTCAGCAGCAAATGGGACTGCTGTGCACTGAACTGCATTGCATTGATTGCTTTCAAAGCTCGTGCTGCATGTTTGCTGCCGCTGCTGCTGCTGCCAGTGCTGGTGATGTGCAGCAGCTAAATCTTCAATCACTTGCCGTTGCACTCACAGTAACCCGTTTGCTGTTCTGAGTGACCTGCCTGAGCACCTACACTACAGAGTGTCTTTTTCCTGTGCTGCTCCCTGCTGTTGTTGGTGTCTGGACACCGTATACATGGAGATGCTTTGTATCGTTTGGGGGTGATCCTTATGACTTGGAGCATGTGTGAGTCAGATCCGGGTTCAAACCCTGTGACACTCAAAGTATATGCAGCCGTAGCTGCTTACTGGTGCCTGGGAATTCGTCTACCGCCACCTGTCGGACCCAGCCTAGGTTTTGAAACGTTTGGGTTGTTTCCCTTGTGTCTACGCTCCTGTTACGGCACGAAATCTGCAGTCTGGTCGAAGTGGTTGCAAGTGGCATTTGTCAATGGTCGAAAGTGCATGCGCTGCTGCTGTCAGCGCTGCTGTTGTCTGTGCTGCTGCTGTTGTCAGTGCTGCCGTCAGTGCTACTGTTTGCGTTGCTGCTGGTGTCAGTGCTGCTGGTGTCAGTGTCGCTGCTGTCAGCGCTGCTGTTGTTTGTGCTGCTGCTGTCAGCGCTAATGTCAGTGCTGCTGTTCTGTTGCTGTCTGATGGGTCAAATCCTGTTGGCCGAACCACAAGAGACCACTGAACGGCCGGTCGAAGGTGTATGCAAGTGGCATATAGCAATGGTTGAACTGCATACGCTGCTGTTGTCAGCGCTGCTGCCCTGTTTGTGCTGCTGCTGTTGTCGGTTCTGCTGCCGTCAGTGCTGCTGTCAGCGCTGCTGCTGTTGTCAGTGCTGGTGCTGTTGTTTGTGCTGCTGTAATTTGTGCTGCTGTCAGTGCTGTGTGATGGGTCAAATCCTGTTGGTTGAACCGCAAGAGACCACTGAATGGCGTGCTTGCAGTGTTCAAACCCCAATTGCCAGATACTCCATCTCAAACTTCAACCTGATCGTGTTATAGATCGTTAGTAACACAATCAGCAGGCAAGTTACAGTCCTTGTGAGCCGCTGGATGATCAGTCTTGTGAGAATTTGGCATTTGGCATTTGGCTCATGCCACATACGATGCCAAGTAAACTGCTGCGTTGTGTGAAAACCGGTGGTCAAACTGAATTGCTGAACTCCTTCTACTAGAGTATATGTCTTCTTGAAACCCAGGTTGGTGGATTTGATTGAACTGCAGCTTTAGTCAGCGGCGGCATCTGGGTGGTAGGTTACAAGGGTTTGATTAGGATATCATGTGTTGGGCCTGATTGCTGCACCATATGGCATGCAAAATTGCATTAGGACATTATGCGCTAGTTGAGGGCCAGTTTTATGAGTTTACACATACCCATAGAACATCCTGTCCTTCTTGGGAGCCGGCGTCAGTTGCACTGGCTTTTGTAGAGTATAGATTACTCTGCCAGCTGTTATTTTACGAGGGTATAAGATGACATAAGTAAGGCTTTAGGGCAAATGGACACTGCTGCTGTCAACAGGATTTGGGATCTTGTTTACCACAGGCAGCAGTGTCAGATGTACAGCAGCCGGCAACAAACCGTTATCAGCCGGTAAAAACAGACATCAAGGCCTAAACATTGCATCGTCTGAATCATTGGATTGTTTGATGCGACGGTGGATTGTTTAGACATCACTTCAAGTGCAGTCAACCACGTGATCGATTTCAGTCAGCAGGGCGGCCGCCGCTTTGCGGCAAAGCTGCCCGTTGAGGCCGTGATGGTGCCGTACTGCAGTAAACTGTGGACACACATAACATCAAAAAGAAACGAACCGGGACAGACGCTGCAGTCGGGGCACTTGCACAAGCCTGCTCGCCAATTTAAATTTGTATACTCCTGTTACGGTAGTGCCTGTCCAGTGTGTGTGTGTCAGGCACGCAACATTGGATCACTGTACATGCAGCATCAGATGCCTATTTGCTTCTCAATTATCTGAGAAACAGTTGGCATCACTGGCACGATGTAACGACGTGAAATTCAGACAGTGCGGGGACCCTGCATACAGGCAAGCCAACTTTGTTCACCAGCATGCATGCTTCTGCCTTCCTTTCATGCTTGTTTTCATCATGATCAGAAACTATTATGAAGTTTTACTTCTGTTATAACAAACGAATTGCCATGAAGTGCAGCTGGATGTGACCACTGCTGCCTAGCTGCTGCAGCCCAACCTGCTACATCAGCTGTAGAGCATAGTCGCAGGGTTCAGTGCTCGCATTGTCCTCTCGGGATCATACGTAAAAGCACAAAAGCGTTTGAGCTGACTGTCGGATTAAGCTAATGTGAATCATAGCTTCCGAGGAAATGTTCAGGGGATGTATGAGTTTCGTACGTGCTTCTCATCGTACCACACGAATTAGAGCTCCTGCTTACCTCAAGCAACTGTTAGAGCACACCAGGCATGCAAAGTTGTACAATAGACAGCGCCATCGCAACGGCAGAAGGCTAGCAGTCACCATCCGCGCAACGGAGTCTCTTGATAAGGTGTTGCCGGCTTAGGATCGTGCCTGCAGAACAAACGTCGTAGCAGACGCCACTGCCAGGCTTGTATCTGGCAGCGGTGTGGCGGACTATGTCGTCTGCTTGGTAGACCAGCGGACAAGCAGCAGGAGGTCTGCAGGCAACTGCTGTTTGCCGTCATTTGCAATCCACACACATTCACACCGTACGAAACACTTATGCCTGCTTCTATGTTACCCTTCCTTAGGCTCGGACGCCAAACGCAGTAGCTGACGATCCTTTCCGCAACACAACAGCAGCAACCACTGCAGCACGACAGCAGCAGCCCCTGCCAACAGCCTTACAAGTTCCATATACCGTCAACGCATACATCTGCGGTTCTAGCGCTATCCGTGGCCCCTTTCAAGCTTTTGATGACGTTCTACAACAATGTGGTCCGCGTCGACTTATTCAATTACACCCAACAGCAATTGACAGCCAGATAACGAACTCTAGTTATACAACGGACATTCAAGCAAGACTGTCCAAGCCCTGCTCAATCAATAATCAGTGTATGCATAGGATGGAGCCAGATAACGGAAAGCTACGCAGCCAGCCGATTAGCACAGCAGCAACAGCATCAGCAACCACAGGGTACTCACTAGGCAGTAGGGATCAGCAGTATACGGCCCCAGTGACATTCGCACCACTATCAGGAGAAGGAGTAACAGCAGCAGCAGCAGTGCCGCCAGCAGCTGCAGCAGCAGCAGCAATAGACACTCAAGTTGAAGAGCTACCTCCAACACTGCTTGAATGGTCCGATCCATCTGCTGATGCTGAAACATCAGCACCTTCAGCAGCAGCAGCAGGGGCAGGGGCAGTAGATCCAGGTTCATTCCCGGGCTTTGATCAGCCAGCACCACTGCCAGCAGCAGCAGCAGCAGCAGCAGCGGTTGCCATGGAAGGCAGTACAAAGGCTCAGCCGTCCAGCAGGGAACCTAGATTCAACCTCAAACAGCTGCAGCAACAGCAGCACCTGAAAAGCACAGCAAAACATCCAGCATGCATCCAAGGTTCTGCACTACAGAACTCCCGAAACCAGCAGCAGCAGCAGCAGCCCGAAGGTGACAGCGCTATGACAGCAACAGGAGCAGTGGATAAACCTCAAATACCACCGAAAGAGAAGCCGCCCCTTACACCTCGACCTACCCACTTCATGGCATTGCAAGTCTCACACAGTCCCAAGGTGGGTAGCAGCAGCAGTAGATGTCTATGTCCAAGGTTACTGTCAACAGCGAGATCAGATCAGCAGCTATCAGATCACTGGACTGCTCAATTGCAATTGAAGAGATCTCCTAAATCCTCCCATATTTGGACAGGGTTTTATCAGCAGTTGATATGCGAAGGGCTTTCCAGCCCAACTCCCTACATTTCTTCTCCAGATGCCCATATCAGTGCCTTGCCTGCTGCTGCTGCTGCTGCTGCTGCTGTGCTTCATCAAGGGCTGCATGTGGTGAAAGCAGCAGTACACGTCCAAGGTTACTGTCAGCACTGAGATCAGATCAGATCAGCAGTGTTGAATTGTATTGTTTTGGGGAAATCTCCAGAAACCTTGGACAGATTTTCACATTACCACAGCTTTTTGGAAAGCTTTAAGACTCAACTTCACCACCCCCCACCCCCACCCCTGGATATATGCGAGGGTGCGCTGCTGCTGCTGTTGCTCGTAGATCAAGTCACATTATGTGCTGCTGCTGCTGCTGCTGCTGCTGCTGCTGCTGCTGCAGGTGATTGCATCTATGACATCCATACAGCAGAAGTTGATAGAAGCTGATCCACACCTGAAGCCTTGCTGCTTGGAGCCAGTCACGGCACACATCACCATCATGGTGCTCAACCTACAACAACAGGTACTGCTCAGCTGTCATTTGCGCTGTATGTATAACACTGTGCAGGATACAGTATCATGTGAAAAGTGGTAGTTTGTGTGGCATGCCACCTTTTGTGTGCCACCTTTTGATTGTGTGCCACGTTTCGTGACATGTACATTAGAAGTATGGCAGTTGATGAGAATTCAACCAAAACAGTGGCCAACAGATTGCTGATGAACAGTGCTGTGAACTATGACAGATCGTGCACAATCGTACCACACAGTGTGCACTCGCCCTGCAACTGTTATCAAACGTCTGTCATGAATGCTGTGCATGCAGAGGCAAGCAACCACCTAATTCATTATCATAACTGTGCTGCTACTGTGACTGCTGCTGCTGCTGTCTGCAGGAGCAGCTGGACGCCGTTGAGGCTGCTGTAGCTGAGTTGGGGTCAGTTTTGTCTGCCCAGGGTCTGTCTGCACCGTTGCAGCTGCAGCTACAGGGCCTCAGCCACTTCAAACATCAGGTAAAGCCTGGTTTATATCATTCTGATCACACTTTATTGTTGCTCTGATCACACCTGCAACACTTTCATTGCTGGCACCAGAGCAATTGGCATCAGCAGAGCTGTCTGCAGCACACTGAGTGTGCAAACCCCATCTAGTTGTCAAAGAACACCGCTGAGGGCTATGTTGGAGACCGGTCTATGTGTCCCGTTGCAGCTGGGCAGCTACAAGGCCTCGGCCATCTGAAACATCAGGTAAAATATGGGATATACTGCCGTCCTTTGTTCGTCTAATTAAACTTGTTTATCAGCACAAGAGCAATTGCCATTAGCAGAGCTATCTGCCAGCACACTGGGTGTCCAAACCGGTACACTTGCTGGAGAAGGGGAGTTACTCTACTACAACAACCATGTGCTCATGTGTTCTGCAGTTGCAGCTACAAGGTCTCAGCTACTTCAAACATCAGGTGAAGTGTGGGATATACTGCCGTTTGTTGGTTTTCACATTTTGTTGTAGGCGTAAGAGCAATTGGCATCAGCAGGGGTGCCTGCAGCACAGTGAGTGTTCAATTCCCAAACAACGCTTTTTCATCTGCAGCTGATGGCAGCTATAGGTAGCCAACCACACACCAACAGCATTGTTGCAACACATCATAAGTCTAGCTTTGTAGCAGTTGATCTGGTTTGTTGTATGCAAGCTTTGCCAGATCATAGTATAACCTCATAGTGGTCTTCCGGCTGCTGCTGCTGCTGCTGCTGCTGCTGCTGCTGTGTCTCATAGGTGTTGTACCTGGACGTTGCTCCTGGTCCATCAAGAGACTTATTGATGACTGTGGGCTCAACTATCATACAACATTTCTCAACAGCAGCTGGTGGCAGCTTGTTGGTACCTGGAGAAGACAAACCGTTCATTCCGCACATAACAGTAGCCAAGACAAGCAGACTCATGGGACAACACAAGAGAGGTGGGTAAGCACACAAGTTGTTGACATGAATCTATAGTATGACAATTTACCTAAACTGGCTAATGTGGAAAAGGTGCATGCACCTTGTATGAGCATGAATTGAGTTGGATTTGTGTTCATATGACTGCTCAGCCTGCAATTGCGCATAGAAACTTGTCTGCACAATGCCGAAGTCCAATGTTTCAAGATCCAGGCACTGCAGCGGTCATTGGAAGTTGATCCATTTCATCTATTTTCAAACAAGAACAAACACTGGCCATATACTGATGTACACACCGTAGTCTGCTCTGGGTCCTGCAGGCCGCAAAGGCAAGGGTCGTGTGAAAATTCCTGAAGAAGCCTGGCAAGAATTTGCTGATCTAGATTGTGGCCATGTCACAATTAATGAGATACAGATATGCAGCATGCAGGGGCGCAAGCCGGGGCAGTACTACAAGTAGGTCGATTGAGGCACTAATAATCACTGTTGCTCCTAGCCAGGTTTAGCTACCCTTTCCCTGCAAACACTGTGCTCTGAGCCTCAATATTCTTGATTTGAGACTTACAAGTAAGGCCATCAAGGCACCGGCACTAGGCTGCAGGACTTACAGGGGTTATGACAGGCCTTCTTTGGACCGTTACTTATTGGTGATGTTGCTCAAGCTTTCTCCTGGCCACGTTGAGGAACCCTTTCCCTACATGCATCGTGTGCCTTGAACCTTTACTTTTCGAGTCTTGAAAACTGTGCGCTACATCCTGGTTGCTTTACAAGACTTCAGGCAAATTGTCTCGCATGTGTTGGGAAGCGCTGACAATGTCTGCTAAGGCAAGCAATTGATTTTGTTGCATTGCATTTGGGACAGTCACAACCTGTGCTATGCATGATTAAGCCCCCCCCCCCCCCCCCCCCTTGCCCCCCCTTTCATGCAGGGTATCGCACCGGCTAAAGCTTCAAGAGCCAGCAGTGTCCATGCAGCCACCCCCAGCAGAAGCAGCAGCAGCAGCAGCACAACCAGCAGCCATGCCAGCAGCACCAGCAATCAAAAAGAGACGAAGCCCGCTGACAGCAGCGAGGCAGCGGTTCAAGCATCTGCTGTCTGCTGTCATGTGTGGGGGACCAAAGCGACACAAGCCTGGGTCCAAGGACAACAGATGACCGTCATCGTATGTACAATGAGCAAATGAGCTTCCTGAACTCTGCTAGAGTGTCAATGCTTGGGTTTTAGGCTAGTGTGGGCTCTAGGTCTCAAAAGGCTGCGGTTGTGTCTGGCA